>CAUYSK010035427.1:0-25296 GCA_963575035.1 Avahi laniger | reverse complement strand
TCTTGCCTGGGGCGAGTGCCGTGGCATCAGCCTAGCTCACAGCAACCTCAAACTCCTGGGCTCCAGCAATCCTACTGTCTCAGCCTCCCAAGTAGCTGGGACTACAGGCATGTGCCACCATGCCCGGCTAATTTTTTTTTTTTTTTCTATATATATTTTTAGCTGTCCAATTAATTTCTTTCTATTTTTGGTAGAGATGGGGTCTCGCTGTTGCTCAGGCTGGTCTCGAACTCCTGAGCTCAGAACGATCCGCCCACCTCGGCCTCCCAGAGTGCTAGGATTACAGGCGTGAGCCACCGCGCCCAGCCCCTACTACTCTGTTTTAAACATAAAGCTCTCTTAAAAAATACTGAATTGAATTAAGGGATTTTTGCAAGAGTATACTGTACAAGAGTATACTGTACTATGGTGGGGTTTAATTTTCATTGTTAAATTCAACTATAGCAAAAGAGTAACAGAATGATGACTACTTTGAAAGTACTTACAATTTAGTGCTGTGGGAAAATCACTTAAATTCTCCCTGACTAAAACCGTGCTGAGCCTGGAGAGACAGGGAATTGTAATACTACTTTGTTTGTATAGCACTTTTTTCTACATAAAGTTCTGGCTTTTAATCCTCACCTCAATCCTGCAAGGTAGATATTGTTATCCTTAATTATTGTGGAGAGATTCAGAAGCCAAGTGATTTGTCCAAAGAGTTATGGGCAGAAAGTGGCAGAGCTGGGTTTCTAACTCAGATTTTGTCTGTCAAAATCGAATCTCTTTTCTGCTACTCTAAACACTATACCTCAGGGTTAGATGAGAAATGATTTATACAACAACTATAATAGCATTTGTTATGTTTATGAAACAATGTGGGCAGCATCCTAGTAGCAGTATTTCATCAAGCATTTTCATTCAGATTAAAATGTTCTGATTTTGTGTGTGTGTGTGTGTGTGTGTGTGTGTGTGTGTGTGTGTGTGAGATTGATTGATGAAGTAGCTCAACTCTTCAGGCACAGGATCAAATGGTTTATGATATTTTTGGTAGAGGGCAGGAACCTACGTATTGAAATGCCAAAGAACGGGGAAATTGAAGAAAGGATGCATTTCTTGAATATTACTTTCTAACTACAGCTTTACCACTAATGTGTATATGACACTCTGCAGAGCATGGAAACCATGTATGTTTGCTTCTTTATGAAAAGAAATGTTTGGGAAGGTGTTTGAATTTTTCAGTTGAAAAGGTTATTTCAGTTTGAAATATTATTATAGTACTTGAGAGTTAGGAGTTGATTAAATTTAATGGTTTTCTTTTTCATACATAGGGAAAAAAAATCTATTACTATATTTTAAAACTCCACACGGTAATTAAATTTATTTGAGGGCCTGTAACTGCTTCACATATTATTTCCACCAGCATGTTATAAACACATAACCAAAAACCAAAATGTCCATTATTAGCCAATCTAGAATATGTCTTATGAAAATTATAGATTCCTCCCATTGACTGCTGCCCAGAGAATTAAAAAATTTCAATTTTCTCTTCCTAAGCTGATAGCTGAGTTCCGAGGAAATCCTCACTCTTAAGAACAACCAATTTTTAAAGAAATTCAAAGCTATTCAATTTGGTGAATTGCAATCGATCATCAATATCTATTGAATGTCCACAGGATGCCTAGATATTGAAGTGGTAGGTGATCATTCAAAGGATTTTTAAGGGGATCCTGAAGATCTGCAGACGCCTTTAAAGATGCAAAGTGGTGTGTGCTTCTCTAACTTAAATTGCGCCTAGCTGGAAAGAATTGAACAGTCTGGGATTCAGAGCTCCAGATGTTTCTAATCCCACTTTGTAAGCGAAGACTCCATTGGGTGCCAAGCGACAGGCGGCAAGGGGGTCAGAACATGGCACCACCTGGGGCTTCAGGACTGGTCAAGCCCTCCCCAGGCAGGTACAAGGCCGACTGCAGCAAGGGCGGCCCTGACCCTTGCCTCTCGGTCTCCCCTCTCCCCCAACCACCCCCCCGCCCCCCGCACACCCACTCCCCCCCGCACGCGCACACACCATCTCCCAGTCGCCCGGCCTCGACCGGTTCTCGCGAGATCCGGGCAACTGAGCGCTCCGGGCCTTTTCAAATCGGGATCCGTTACCGCTTCCCTGGCCGCCGCCATTGTCGCGCTCGGAGCCCCATAGCGCAGGCGGCCGAGGCGGAGGCAGCGGCGGCGGGATGGCGGACGCCGACAAGCCCGAGGTGCCCGGGGCCACTGGCGACGACAGCTCGCATCAGCAGCCCGCGGAGCCGCCGGGCGAGTCGCGGCGAGAACCGCATCCCCCGGAGGCGGAGAAGCAGCAGCCGCAGCAGCACAGCAGCAGCTCCAATGGCGTTAAAATGTATTGTCTTTTCCTCGGGGGATTGGGGCGACGTGGGGGGCGGGGATTCGGCCGAGGGACCGGAGGCTGGGCTAGGCCTTGATGGGGGACAACAGCCCCATAGCTCCTAGTCGTTGTCCGCCCGAGGAGCAGGTGCAGCCGGGCGGCTCCCAGGCCTTTCCCTTCCTGTCTCGGGCCTGGTGCGGCCCGATGAGCCGGGGCGGAGGGTCGGGGGTAAGGGGGTCGGCCCTCCTCCCCGATTTCTGGGCCGAGACCGCGGAACACCCCTTCTTCCTTGACTTCAACTGGAGAACCTTTGAGCAAAGCCTGGGGACCGCCACAGTTTGCAGGAAAATGGTCCCCCTTTTAAGGGCCAATAGTTAGAGTTCATCACTAGGGGGTATCTAGGGATGACATCATCGGACATTTCCTTTTAACCACCGAGAACGCACTTAAAAGGAATATCCCTGGCCTTATTTTGAGCTTTCCAAGTTTAGTATTTTGTTGTTTTCTAAAATGTATATCATTTTTGAATTGATACAGAGAGGAAGTTTAATAATGTTCTGTTAGACTTAATCTATTGTGTTACCCTTGAATTGGCTAGACTTTATTCATTACTTTTTAAAAGGGAATGGGCGTTGTGCGTTGCTTCTCCACCCACTCGCTAACATTTGTCAGTTGTGCAGGCTATTTTAAAAACTCAGGTTGTGGTGGTCTTAATCTTGGTATAATGGTAATATAAGATTTTTTTAAATAGAAGAAAACCCTCTTTTAAGGTCGCAGCTGTCATCAGTACCTGTAAAGATTTTCGCTAACTCAAATCCATAATTTCTGGTTATAAGGAAATGTTACAGGGAAATGCTATGCTCCCCTTTGTTCCTGTCGTGTCGGGGGGTGGGGTACTAAGTCAAGCATTTATTTTCAGCTCTTTAAACCTGAAGTTGAAAGTATGTTAGTTTAGTGAAAACATCCTTTTCCTTCTCTGTTATACCTCAGAGTAGAAAGCAGTAAACAAGTGCTCACACTAAAATAGGAAAGGGGAACGTCTGACTTTTCTCTTGCATAAAAATGTTTGAAAGAATATCATAAGATCTGGACCATTCTGTGTAAGAGTTGATTGCAGATGAAGGGGGTAGCTCTCTCCAGCTCCATTATGACATTCTTGCTCTCAAATGGGTTTGAATGAGATAGGTAGCATCTTTGGAAACTCACAGAATTTGTTCCTGGGTGGAAAGTGGTACACCTCGGTAATTGAAGAACCAGAAAGTAAGTGAGGCACTTTATACCATGTCTGCCAAAACGTGGGCTTTCAGGGATTTTATTTGGCATTAAAAAATAGAAATGAAAATCCTGGAATGATGAACTTAAAAAGTATGTGCTGTTAGTTCATATCTTACTATGGGCATATGTGCTATCTTTTTTCTGAACAAAAAGCACAGCCTTGAATATCTACTTGGGTATGATTAGTGTGATAGTGTTGGTACAGGTAAAGCTGGTGTTTAAATCTACATTAGATTTAAAAATTCAATCCCATTAAAAGTCTTATCATGGTTTAGCAAGACAGGAAAAGATGGAGTAGAGAGATGTAGAAAGAATCCTTTTCTCATTTAGGAAGAGAAAAATATAAGGTGAAGAAATTAGGAAATGTTAGTAGTAAATACAGATTCTTTCCATATTGCTTATAATTCTCTCCCTTGCTCTTTTCCCAGAAGTTGAGTAGAGGCTAGTTTATTCTCAGGGATTTTCTTGTACTGTCTATGCCATAAAACTGTATAACATACTATGGTCCAACATAAGTTACTCATACTGAATAAATAGGGACCTAAACTTTTTTTTTTATTTCCGCATATTATGGGGGTGCAGATGTTTAGGTTACGTTATGTTCCCCTGGCCCTCCCTCCTCCCCCCCTAAGTCCGAATCTCAAATATGTCTATCCTTCTGGTGGTGCGCTTTGCACTCTTTGTGCATGCATATACCCGTCCCCTCCTCCCTCCTCCCCCCTCCCCCCTGCCCAACATCCGGTAGATGTTATTCTTCTATGTGCACTTATGTGTTGATCAGTTAATACCAATTTGATGGTGAGTACATGTGGTGCTTGTCTTTCCATTCTTGGGATACCTCACTTAGTAGAATGTGTTCCAGCTCTATCCAGGAGTATACCAGAGGTGCTATATCACCATTGGGGACCTAAACCATTTTGACTCCGTGAACTAGTAGGAGTAGTTAACAACCCCAACACATGAACTTTGAATTGATTACCGTATGTTTTTGATGATAAGAATTCACTGTTGATGATAAAAATGACCAAATATTGCCCTAAAATGTGTATTGCTTAGAAGTGAATAGAGTACTGTTTGTCATCAGCATTGAAATGACTTTTGGTGAGGTTAATCCGTAGTTGCTGAGGCTGGGAGACTACTATGTCTTATTCATCTCAAAGCCATTTAAAAAGGCTCAGTAAGTTGTTGAAGAAATGCAGAAATGGACTTTTATGATTATGAAACCCATGTACAGAGAATTTAGTTGGCATGTTCACATCTTTAGATTAGAAATTAAAGATCTGTTTCCCTAGATCTAGTCTTTTCTTTTATGCCAAAATGGTATACTAGCTCTCCTTTTCTTAAAAGTAAATAGGAGGGAAAATACCAGTACTCTTAAAACGAATATTCATGTGTGATTAAGTAACACCTTGGAGTAAATGGAGTTTGAGAGTTATATTAGGGTACTTATAAAATATTAAGTATTGGATCAAGGTGAAGTATTCCCTAGTAGAGTAGTAATTTTTACTGTATTAGGAGTAAAGACCGGAACTAGGCTTAATTTTTCCCCTGAGCTTTATTGAGGTATAATTGACAAATAAAAATTGTATATATTTAAGGTATACAATATGATGTTTTGATTTGATATATGAATACATTGTGAAATGATTACCATAATCAAGCTAATTAACCTATCCATCACTTCATGTAGTTACTTTTTTTTATAGTGAGAATACTTCAGATCTCTTTTAGCAAATTTCAAGTATAAAGTAAGTACATTATTATTAATTATAGTCACTATGCTGTACATTAGATCTACAGAACGTATATATCTTATAACTGAGAGTTTGGACCCACAGAATAGCATCTCTCCCCATCCCGACTGTTAAAGACCCTTCTACTATCTACTTCTATGAGTTTGACAGTTTTAGATTCCACATACAAGTGAGATCATGCAGTATTTTTCTTTCTGAGTCTGGCTTACTTCACTTAGCATAATGTCCCCCAGGTTCATCCACATTGTTGTCAATGGCAAGATTTCCCTCTTTTTAAAGGCTGAATAATATTCTATTATGTGTGTGTATATCTATATGTATACTCCACATTTTCTTTATCTACTTATCTGTAAACAGACACTTAGATTGTTTCCATATCTTGGCTATTGTGAATGCTGCACTGAACATGGGAGTACAGATATCTCTTTGAGACTGATTTTATTTCCTTTGCAAATATACCCACAAATGACATTCTGGATCATATGGTAGCTCTGTTTTTAATTTTTTGAGGAACCTCCATACTGTTTTCCATAATAGCTGTACCAATATGTATTTGTATAAGAGTTCCCTTTTCTCCGCATCCTCACCAATACTTACCTTTTGACTTTTTGATAGTAGTCATCCTAACAGGTGTGAAGTGATATCTCGTTGTAGTTTTGAGTTGCATTTCCCTGATGATTAATGATGTTGAGTACTTTTTCATATACCTATTGGTCATTTGTATGTCTTGTTTGGAAAATATCTATTCAGGTACTTTTCCCATTTTTTAATCAGGTTTTTTTTTGCTATTGAGTTCCTTATATATTTTTAATATTAACCCCTTATCAGATATATGGTTTGCAAATATTTTCTCTCAGTCTTTAAGTTGCCTTTTCATTTTGTTTATTGTTTCCTTTGCTGTACAGAAACTTTTACTTTGATATAGTCTCAATTGTTTATTTTTATTTTTGTTGCCTATGCTTTTGGTGTCATATCCAAAAAAATCAATGCCAAGACCAATGTCATGGAGCATTTCTCCTGTGTTTTCTTCTAGGAGTTATATGGTTTCAGGTGTTATGTTTAAGTCTTTAATCCATTTTGGGTTGATTTTTGTGTGTGTTATGAGATAGGATCCAATTTCATTTTTTTTATCTGTGGATATCCAGTTTTCCCAATACCATCTATTGAAGAGACTATCCTTTCCCAATTGTATATTCTTGGCACCTTTGTGGCTTTCCATTCTGTTGGTTTGTGTGTCTGTTTGTATTCCAGTACCATACTGTTTTGATTACTATAGATTTGTAATATAAGTTTAAATAAAGACTTCCAGCTTTTTTTTGTTGTTGTTGTTCAAAGTTGCTTTAGCTATCTGGGGCCTTTTGTGGTTCCGCATCCAATTTTAGGATTATTTTTTCTATTTCTGTGAAAAATTCCATTGAAATTTTGATAAGGATTGCATTAAATCCATAGGTCATTTTGGGTAGTATGGACATTTTGACAATTTTAATTCGGATCCATGAACATGGGCTATCTTTTCTTTTTTTTTTTATTATCTTCAATTTCTTTTTATCAGTGTTTTGTAGTTTTCTGTGCACAGATTTTTCACTTCCTTGGTTAAATTTATTCCTAGTATTTTATTCTTTTTGATGCTATTGTCAATGGGCTTGTGTTCTTAATTTCTTTTTGGATAGTTGTCATTATATAAAAACACAACTAATTTTTGAATGTTAATTTTGTACCCTATTACTACTGAATTTGTGTATCAGTTTTAACAGTTTTTTTGGTGAAGTCTTTAAGGTTTTTTATATGTGAGATCATGTCATCTGCAAACAGAGATAATTTCTTCCTTTCCAATTTGGAAGCCTTTTATTTCTTTTTCTTGTCTAATTGCTCTGACTATGATTCCAGTACTTTGCTGAATAGAAATGATGAGAGCAGGCATCTTATCTTGGTACAGCTTTCAACTTTTCACTGTTGAGTATAATGTTAGCTATGGGTTTGTCATAAATGACCTTTGTTATCTTAAGGAACATTTCTTCTGTACCTAATTTGTTGAAAGTTTTCTTTATGAAAGGATGTTGAATTTTGTCAAATGCATTTTCTGCATCTATTGAGATGATCATTTGATTTTTTTATCCTTCATTCTGTTAATATGGTGTATCATATTTATTGACTTAAGTATATTAATTCATCCTTGCATCCTTGGGATAAATACCACTTAATCATGCTGTATAATCCTTTTAATGTGCTGTTGAATTTGGTTTACTAGTATTTTGTTGAGAATTTTTGCATCCGTGTTTATCAGGGATATTGGCCTATAATTTTCTTGTAGTATCCTTGTCTGGCTTTGGTATCAGGGTAATGCTGGCCTTGTAAAATGATTTGAATGCATTCCCTCATTTTCAGTTTTTTGGAAGAGTTTGAGAAGGATTGGTATTAGTTCTTTAATGTTTGGTGAAATTTACCAGTGAATCCATCAGGTTCTGGGCTTTTCTCTGTTAGGAGATTTTTGATTACTGTTTCAGTCTCCTGTCTCATTATTGATCTGTTCAGATTTTCTGTTTCTTCATAATTCAGACTTGGTGAGTTGTACGTTTTTAGGTATTTATTCATTTCTTCTGGATTATCCAGTTTGTTGGCATATAATCACAGTAATCTCCTACGATCCTTTGTATTTCTTTGGTATCAGTTCTAATGCCTCTTCTTTCATTTCTGATTCTTCTCTTTTTTTCCTTAGTCTAGCTTAATCTTTGTCAATTTTGTTTATTTTTCCAAAAAGCAACTCTTAATTTTGTTGATCTTTTCTATTGGATTTCTAGTGTATTTCATTTATTTTTTTCTCTAATTCTTGTTATTTCCTTCCTTCTACTAACTTCGGGCTTAATTTGTTCTTTTTCCTAGTTCCTTGAGGTGTAAAGTTAGGCTGTTGGAGATCTTTCTTTTATCTTCATGTAGGCATTTATTGCTATGCACTTCTCTCTGGTAGTTTTTTTCTGGAACTGGAATTAATTTTGGATCTCATACTATATACCTGTGTAATTTTTAAATCACACATTAAACTGTTTCTTCATTTGATATTGAATATTGATTTTTTTCAGAAATTTGTTATAATTTGGGTAGACATAATTCACTCTTAAGAGTAGATAACATTTTTGTGACTATTCTAGAGGCTTTAAATACATTGGGGGGGGATTGCCTAAATGAATAGTTTGGGAATGAGTACATGAAATTCTGGATATAGTGCCAATATTTTTGTATTGTGTAGTATCATTTCCTTAAGAGTTTTCACTAATTTTTACTTTCTCTTCCATAGTGTATTTATGACATAGAAATAGTTCAGAAATTGTGTAAGTATGGCTTAGTTTCTTAATAGATCATTCGTTCTACTCTCTAAACTGTTATGACTTCCATAGATAATATCAGTTTATACATTGTAGATAAGCAGTTTAGCAGTATTTTTTAAAATGCTACTCATTGGAGAAAACTTGAAGAAATTACTCTCTAGTTATCATTCGAGTAAATATTTTAAAGAAGATGTATATATTACTGCTTTTTAATGGAATTGTTAGATTGTTGTAAGCAAATGTTTAAAACATCCATGTAACCCCCTCTCGGGTCAAGAATAGAATGTAATGAGTACATCAGAACTTTGTGTAATTTTTACAATTGGTTTCATCCAGGAAGAAAATAGGCAGGGGAAGGGGTATTTATCTAGGTAGCTGCTCACCTGAATAGAGACTTAGTTATTTTCACAACCATTCATTGAATTTAGCCTAACCCTATTATATAAATAGGTCCTTTGGGGCATTAAAAAGAAGGGTTTGTTCTTCTATCTGCTGTACCCAGAAACCAGAGAAAAGGCCTCTATGCCTTTTGGCTGTTTGCTGTCATTTTCAGAAGTGCCACTTTCTTCAGACAGGTAGGTACTCTAGAGTTGAACACTTGAGATAATGCCTTCCAGGCCGTGCTGTTTCTGATGAGGGAATATACTTGATAGTGAGAATGTCCCTGTCAAAGTCTGAAAAGGTGGCAAAGCAAGTTTGGCCCTAATGTCTCTTTCTTTATTTTAGCAGCTTTTGTGGCAGACAGTGGCAACATCTGTGTTCAGATGAGTGTGGATTCTTAATAGATTGTTCATTCATTCAAAAATTACTATTTATCCAGCACATGTTATATGCAGTCACTGTGCTAGGTGCTGCTGAAAACAGATGGTTTTTGTTCTCACAGAGGTTATGTACTATATTTATGGCTATGTTGTTACCTGCTCAGATGAGTAGTGTCTAAGAAATTTACTGTGCTGTTTAACAGGTGACTATAGTTAGAGGTATGTGTGTAGCACTGCAATGTACAGATTCTCAGAATTGGTTGGCTTAAAAGATAATTTAAAGCCTGGGTTATGATACTCATTTGGTTGTCAGAATACTCCAGGAAGCTTAAAAAAATTTAAATTCCTGGATGTCATTCCTAGAGATTTTTATTAGATATGTTTGTGAAAAATTGCTTTAAAATTGAACTTTATTGTTAAAACAGTTTGAAATTCACTAGAGCAATTAGTGATTTAAAAGAAATTTATTGTTACTTTTGTAAAAAAAGATTCCTTTTGAAAAGTAAATTGCATTTTTAAATATAAATCCAGATTTTGACCTATAGGATTTACTTTAAGTGTATACCTACATATTAGGGATGATTGGTGTATAGCATCATATAGTTGTGTTATGATTACAATCTTTTAAATTTTTTCCCACTTAGGGCCTCATTAAAAAGTAGATTTATAAAATTTTCTTTAAATTGCATTAAAGTACTGCTTCTCTCCTCCAGCCCATCCCCTTATTTTAGGTAATATTACTAATAAAAATGACGTGATTTGATGAAGTACGCTATCCTAGTTTATAGGTTAAAACAGAAATGTTAAACATAAAAAGATTAGGATGCCTTGTAAATTTTCTGTGTTGATCAAAATTAGGAATAGAAAAAATTTGATAGTTTTATGTGAGTATATGTAGATGTAGATGTATAGATATAACTCCATATTTTATTGTGTTTTTAAGCAAGGAAGGAGAAAGTTTTGGGAACTTTTTCAGGATACCATTTTGTAAATTAGCTTTTTAGAGTTTTGAATGAAGCCCAGAAAATTAAGTCTTCATTATAGGTGGCTGTTTTACATACTATAGAAAGATAATCACCTATGTCCACCACCCCCCCCAACTCTAATAACATTTATTAAGTAGTGTGATGGGAAAAACTAATTGGTTGTTTGGATGCTTGCAACTATTTAACATAGAAAAAAAGGATTTTTAAGTGAGAAGGTTGGTAACATGCCCAAACCCTTGCTTTGAAATGGCATTGGGTAATTTCAAAGCTGTTAGACTGACTCTCCAGCTACTTTGTTGAGGTCTAGCTTAAGCTAGTGGAGAGTTTTGTGAAGTGATAAATATGAATTATTTATTTAATATAGACTTACATTCTTAGAAGCACAACTGAGGGTTTTGTTTGTTTTAAATTCATAGGGAGAATGATGAATCAGTGAAAGAAGAGAAGTCCGACTTAAAAGAAAAATCTACAGGAAATAAGAAGGCAAATAGATTTCATCCTTATTCAAAAGACAAGAATTCAGGCACTGGAGAAAAGAAGGGCCCAAATCGTAACAGAGTTTTCATTAGCAATATCCCATATGACATGAAATGGCAAGCTATTAAAGATCTAATGAGAGAAAAAGGTAACTATCTCTGAAATAAACCACTGTTGGATAATCTTCATATAGAAAGGGGAGGGAACTAAGCAAACTTTTTTATTCTTCTGAGCCACACAGACTCAAAAAATTGATTTTTATTTCTTGATATGTGAATTAATCTTTTCCTCTTCTTTCATTTGACACAATTTCATTACAAGGTAGTATGGATAAATGAAGTATTTTTCTTTTTGCCATTTTAGTGGGATAGTAGCGAGCCAGCATATGCATGCCACCAAGAACTTTGTTAAAGTGATTGCTTTGTCTAGTTGAAGTATTTATAGATTTTTAAAGGACTACTGCATTTGTTAAGCAATACACGTAGCGTGTTAAAGTATGAATAACAAGGTCTGATTATTTTTTTTCTAAAAGCTGTTTTGTTATTATCTTGGTGGAGTCTGGAATCTGGGTGTGGAATTTATTTTGTTTGCATTGTCATGACTGCCATGATGCTGTCTTTGCAGTTCTATATTAAAATTGCATTACTGCTGTTGCCGTTTTCAGAATAATCTGAAAACCTTCATCTTATATATATGGTTGGTTTTGGGGAAAAATAATTTTAATACTTGATCTTGTAAAAGTTAGTTTTGTTATCTCTTGAAAAATTGAGTTTCAACAGTCCTGCAAACTATGTACTTGGCTTTGAGGCTGATCTCTTCTAATAAATTTTTAAAAATTTGCATTGGTGTATCTGTTGTAAGGTGACAACTATTTGATTGGTTTTTTTCACTGACTTTATTTAGAAAGTGTGTGGTTTGCTGTGAAGCATGACTTGTAAATTTAGTTTACTGATGGCAAACATGATTGAAGACATTCAGGTAGAAAGTCACCTTAAAACAGCTGTTGTGTGAAGGCTGATCAAAGTTATTTGAAAAGTGCTAATGGTGATGTTTTTTAATATGATAGGCTAAGGGACCATTTGTATGTATATGTGCATTTGTTCACCAACTATATCATGCTGGCCAAAATATGATCTGTAGTATGAATTAGGTTAATATGGTTGTTAGCTTTTTTTAGAGAATGTGGACGATGTACATTTCTGAAAATTAGTTAAATTTACCTAGCCATTGATAGGAGGTATGTTGGTCTGGTTTTGATTGTTGGTGAATAATAGGTGCTTCTTTGTAGAGTTGTGCACAGGTGTGTAGTAAAGCAAGATATTGGTGTTTAAATGTATTGTTTCTTGGTATCTTCCTTTTGTATGTCTTATGTAGTTGGTGAGGTTACATACGTGGAGCTCTTTAAGGATGCGGAAGGAAAATCAAGGGTAAGTGCTGTGGGCAATAATCTGCTTGAGGTTTAAAAGTTCCTCAGCAGTTTACTTTTTGTATAATACTTGTACCAGTTTTTGGAAACTTAAGTTTCATTTTGTTTTACTTTATTATGCCAGATTTGAGGCTTTATACTAGCAAGTCTGACACTTATCCAAACCAAACTAGCTGCCTGGAAGGGATGGGTTTTGTAAACGCTCATAAAGGGCATTCACTTTTCTAATGCACTAAGGTAATGCTTCTTTTTATCCAGTAAGACGTTAATATAGGATTTCTGTCGTATTTTGATGTCTTCAAGGATATTTTAAAAGTACTGAGTTGATAATATTCCTTAAGAGTTTTTTGAGAGGCCTATAGCTTAAAGGTGTTAATCAGAATGTATATTTGAAACTTTTACTGAAAAGCTTAGTTTGGTAACCTGCAGGACTACATAAGAGGCAGTGCTCTGACCAATTGGTATGAATGACATTTATGGATAAATCGACATAAAAGAAATTGGTTGATAGAAAATTTTGATTTTTAGCAACAAGAATGCAATATACTAAAGAATACAGTGAAACCTCTTTATAATGTTTAATCATATTAAAAAAAACTAGTTAGGTACATGAGAAATAAAAGCTTTGACATCACTTTCAAATGGTATTTTGAACAGTAATCATAAGGAAGTATTTTTAAAAATGATTCTACAAATTAGTTTCTTTAGCATAGATAATTTTTACATACTTAACAACTGGGTGCTGTTAAAATTATATACAGCCAGTTTTAATCTAACAGAGAAATTTGTTCAAAATAAAATTAATATTTATTTGCTATTTTGATTTTAATAGAGTTGAAAAATATATTATACACAATACATTTTTGGAAAATAGTTGTTACTATGTAAGAGTAGGTATATTGGAGCTTTCAGTTTTTCCTTTCAATTGCTATTGTTTGAATTTGTGCAGTGACATTAGTTTTAACTTAAAAGTCATCTAAAAGTAAAAATGTGCTCCAAGCTTGTTACATTCTACTACGTAGAACTATGTTCTACTATCTTAGATAGATTTAAGGATTTACAGAAAATTTGTGATCACCTGCCTATTATGTCCTGGAGGTGTAGAAGATGAAAAGTCATTGTACTATATTATTGTACTATATTGTTACTTTTAATGATTTAAATGTTCAAATCTACCATTACCTTCATCTACTGATTTAAAACTTTTTTTTTCTTTTGCATATTTTGACAAATCCACCTGGATATAGGGTTGTGGGTAAGAATTTTTTTCTTTAAGTATCTTAAGTCAAATTAAACTTCTGACTGGAAAAAAATTAGTACATAAACATTTCCTATAAATTTTTCCCCCATTAAGTGTGGTTGAATTCAAAGATGAAGAATTTGTAAAGAAAGCACTAGAAACTATGAACAAATATGATCTTAGTGGAAGACCCCTGAATATTAAAGAGGTAAGATTTCTTATATTTGGAATTTAAACATTTGACTATAAGGACATGCTTTCTTTGGACTTTTCATTTTTGGTAATGTATGTGTCTGAACTACAACTTTTTTTATGCATAGATGCTTATAAAGCTTTCTGTATTGGTGATAGTTTTACTTGTACATGATTTTCTATTTGCTCTTATGCAATTATCCTATATATTTTAATTTATTTCAAATTATTATAAACAGAGGTATAAAATTTAAAAAAATTTCAGGACCCCAAAATTTAAAGATGACAACTTTAGGTGCTGACTTTATTTGGTATAGACATTTTAATTTTTAGATTGTGTTGTAGTTGATAATTAAAAATTGCTTAATAATGTGCAAATATCTTAGGGTTTTGAATAAAATTGATGTTCACTTTTAATAAAATTAACTTGGAAACTTCCATTTAAAAATTTAAGGAAAGTTATAACTTTGTTAGTGAAATTTATAACTAGAACTCAGAAACCCTAAAGTAGAAATGTTCTCTTTATATGGAATTGTTGCATGTAAAGAGGTTGACAAAAAAATAACCAGAAGATACATAAAAATATTATTTACAGTTAGGTGTAATTGACCCTAGAATGATTAGCTTGTAAAGCACTCATTTTCATGGGCAGCTTTGTAGTATTCTTATCCTAATAGTTTGATTACAGACCAGTTATTACACATATCCTTGCTAAAGTCTGTGCTGAGAGAGAGAGATGGTTTACCTTTGGGACCTTGAAGATTCTTTACTAACACTGATGCTAATTGTTGGTTGCACAGCAGTACTGTCAGTAAGCCTTGGCATTTAACAAGAGATTTGAGTCCCAGCTCCATCAATTTCTAGCTATGTGACTAGGTATGTTACTTAACTTTGCTAAACCTCAGTAATTGTAATACTACTGCTGATAATACAGGCATACCTCAGAGATACTGCGGGTTTGGTTCCAGACCACCAAAATAAAAGGGAGTATCACAATAAAGCAAGTTGTATGAATTTTTTGGT
Organism: Avahi laniger; assembly: GCA_963575035.1. Classification (NCBI taxonomy): domain Eukaryota; kingdom Metazoa; phylum Chordata; class Mammalia; order Primates; family Indriidae; genus Avahi; species Avahi laniger. Next base: position 10,483 of record CAUYSK010035427.1, on the reverse strand, counting down.
TTTCAGTGCACATAAAAGTTATGTTTACATATACTATAGTCTTTTAAATGTGTAATAGCATTATGTCTAAAAACATAGTGTACATATACCTCCATTAAAAAATACTTTATTGCTGAAAATGCTAATGATCATTTTAGTCTTCAGCGAGTCTTAATCTTTTTGCTGGTGGAACGTCTTGCCTTGATGTCGATGGCTGCTGACTGATCAAGGTGGTCTTGGCTGCTGAAAGCTAGGGTGGCTGTGGCAATTTCTTAAAATAAGACCACAATGAAGTTTGTTGTACTGATTGACTCTTCCTTACAGGAAATATTTCTCTATTGCATACAGTGTTGCTTGATAGCATTTTATCCACAGTAGAACTTCTTTCAGAATTGGAGTCACTCCTCTCCAATCCTGCTGCTGCTTTATCAACAAAGTTATGTAATATTCTAAATCTTTTGTTGTCATTTTAGCAATGTTCATAGTGTTTTCACCAAGAATAGATTACATCTCCAGCAACTTTCTTTGCTCATCCATAAGAAACAACTCCTCATCTGTTTAAGTTTTATTATGAGATCACAGCAATTTAGTCATATCTTGAGGCTCTACTTCTAATTCTACTTCTCTTGCTATTTCCACCACATCTGCATTTACATCCTCCACTGAAGTCTTGAGCCTCTCAAAGTCATTTATGAGGATTGGAATCAACTTCTTCTAAACTCCTGTTAGTGTTGATACTTTGACCTCCTCCCATGAATCATGAATGTTCTTAAATGACATCTAGAATGGTGAATCCTTTCCAGAAGGTTTTCAATTGACTTTGCCCAGGCCCATCAAAGAAATCACTATCTATGGCACCTATAGCCTTATGAAATATATTTCTTAAGACCTCAAAGTCAAAATTGCTCCTTGATTCATGGCAGCAGAATGGATGTTGTGTTAATGGGCATGAAAACAACATTCATCTCCTTGTATATCTCTATCAGAGCTTGGGTGAGATGACTAGGTGCATTGGCAGTGAGCAGAAATATTTTGAAAGGAATTTTTTTTTTCTGAGCAGTAGATCTCAACAGTGAACTTAAAATATTCAGTGAACTATGTTGTAAACAAATGTGCTGTCATCCGGGTTTTGTTCCATTTATAGGGTACAGGCAGAGTAGATTTAGTGTGATTCTTGGGCCCTAAGATTTTCAGAATGTTAAATGAGCATTGACTTCAACTTAAAGTCACCATCTGTGTTAACCTCTGATAAAAGAGTCAGCCTGCCCTTTTTGAAGCTTTGAATTCAGGCATTGACTTCTCCTCTCTAGCTATGAAAGTCCTAGATGTCGTCTTCTTCCAATAGAAGACTGTTTCGTCTACACTGAAAACTTGTCATTTAGTGTTGCCCCCTTCATTGGTGATCTTTAGCTAGATCTTCTGGATCACTTGCTGCAGCTTCTGCATCAGCACTTGCTGCTTCACCTTGCACTTGGAAACAGCTTCTCTCCTTAAACCTTGTGAACCAACCTCTGCTAGCTTCAAATTTTTCTTCTTCGGCTCCCCACCGCCTGCCCCAGCCTTTGTAGAATTGAAGGGGATTAGGGCCTTGCTCTGAATTAGGCTTTGTTTGGTTAAGAGAATGTTGTAGCTGATTTAATCTATCTAGACCGCTAAAACTTTCTCCATATCAGCAGTATGGCTGTTTTACTTTGTTACGCATATGTTCACTGGAGTACTACTTTTAATTTTCTTCAAGAACTTTTCCTTTGCATTTACAACTCAATTTACTGTTTGGCATAGAAGGCCTAGCTTTCGCCTATCTTGGCTTTCAACCTGCCTTCCTTACTAAGCTTTAATCATTTCTAGCATTTGATTTAAAGTGAGAGACATGAGACTCTTCCTTTCACTGGAACACTTAGAGGTCATTGTAATGTTATTAATTGGCCTAATTTCAATATTGTATCTCAAGGAATAGGAAGGCCTGAGGAGAGGGAGAGAGACAAGGGGAGTGGCCAGTCAGTGAAGCAGTCAGAACACATATAACAATTATCAATTAAGTTCATTGGCTTATGTAGACATGATTGGTGGTACCCCCAAACAATTAAAACATCAAAGATCATTGATCTCAAATCACCATAACAACTGAATAATAATGAAAAAGTTTGACATTTAGCACCAATTACCACAATTTGACACAGACACAAAGTGAGCATGTGCTGTTGGAAAAATGGCTCTGATAGACTTGGTCGACATAGAGTTGACACAAACCTTTCAATTTGTAAAAAACGCAGTATCTGTGAAGCACAATAAAATGAGATATGTCTGTATTTATCTAATAGGGTTTTTACGAGGATTAAATGAGATACATGGTAAAGAATTCAGTCTCTGGCATCAGAGAACCTGTGTGACTCAGGACAAATCACTTAACCTCTCTGTTTCCTATAACTAAAATGGGAATAATAATAGAACCTACCTAATAGTGTTATAAGGACTCAAATAGTTAATACATGTAAAGCATTTAATTGTTAGCTATTTATTATACTTATATAAAGCACTTAGAACAGTGCTTAAAATATTATAACTACCTAAAAATGTTAGCAGTAATAGTAGTGATTGTTGTTAATCCTGTCCAAGAGTGCTTGGTCTCTTGTTCCTGAGCGTGAAGTGATGATAGCTTGACATTAAAGGCCTTGCTACAACATATGTACATGTATCCTAAATCCCTTTATTAGAGTTAGCTTCCAAATTCTTCTAATCCTATTTGAGCCCCTGGGGGTTATTATTATTTCTGAAAATTTTTTGACAGGGACATGGAGAATGGGTAGGAAAAGTTTAGACTGTTGTGGCTTGTGTCAGCCATTTATTTGTGGCTTGTGTCAGCCATTTATTTGTGGTTTTTATGTATAATCTAGGACCGATTCTTCAGAAATTTGTTGGTGTCTTGAATAATTTCTCTTATAATCCTCAGAATGATTATTTTGAGGATTATAATTCGCTATTTTATATTTCCTATTTCTTGTCAAAGGACAAGTATTATAGATTCTCGGTGTCTTTTTTTTTTAATTGGAAAAAACGTTTATTGGATGTTAAAGGCGAAGGCCATGTTATTTCATTCTTTTGATTTTAGCACATTGTAGATCTTCAGTAATATTTCAGAGGCCCTAGAGTAAAGTTATATGATCCAAGTTGATACAGGATATCTCCATTTTTAACTTTTCAAAGAGATAAAATGGCCAAATTTGGCCTGGCTAAATGATCAGGAATTTATCCAGTTAACTTTTTTGGATTAACATTACTATAGGCAGTTCCTTTCCTGGGATTTACAGTTGGGTGGCTGGGGTGACTGCTTAGAACTACTATTGAGATGGAAGGCCAAGGAAAGTATATTTCCAATGTTCCATAACAGATCCAAGAATTACAATTTTTCATTTAATTAAATGAGGATTAGTAGTAGTTGTAAATGTATTACGGGCCTTCTAAAAGCAATAGCAGTCAGTGACTGTCAGGCTGACAGCAAGGGAACGGAGGAATAAGAGCCGTGTTATCCAGGAGGTGATTTGTTTTATGTAAATTTTATTTTATATATTATATATGTATATGTGTGCATGTATTATGTGTATATATATTTGTCATATATATAAAAGACAAATCAAAAAATAACAATATGCTTTACTAATGTAATAAGCAGAGCCTGTGTATCTTAGTAGTTCAAGAAATATCTTCCCCATAGTGTTATCCTCCTTCCCCATAGGTAACTACTGTCCTAACTTTTGTATTTGTACAAGTTTTTGAATCCTCAGACCTGAAGAATTTATTATTTATTAATTTAAACATTTTATAGCATTTGTTTCTTTACTTTTGTAATCCTTTTTATTCCTTCATTGTGACGAAATACATGGGAAGCCCGGGTAACTTTATTCTTGCATTCACCTTTTTACCCTCCTAGAGAACAGCTCTCCTAGAGAATTTGTTGATCATCCAACTTACTTTTCCTTAGTACTGTATTCACAGACTGAGGCCAGAAGAGTAGAGTTTATGGTTACCTTTTTAGCATCATCTTTGGTATTGCAAATGTTAGTCTATCAATGTTGTTTATATGTTTTTTTTTTTTTTGCATTCCACTTAGTGGAATGAGTGAGAAGCACATTTAAAATTGCTTTTTTTTAAACATAGGGTATTTCTCTCATAAAATTAATGAAAGTAACAAAAAACAATGTTTAATATCATGCTCCATTTGGACACTTAGCCTTCCTTTATCTCTCCTTTATTCCCATCTCAGATCATAATCATTACTGAGGAAGGTAAGAGCTTAGAAGGTAGATAATTGGTGAAATTTAAGGTCCCCCTCTACCACCGTATTCCTGGGTTTTATAACTATGTTCCATTATTGAAAAGCTTTGAATTAGTCTGAGTTTGGCATTCCACTGGGCATTCAGTGGTAAGAATTCACTATTTCTACATTTTGGAAAGAAAAGAGTCACAGTGAGTGCTTTGCTCTCGTATATGTGTATGTGCCATATACTTGTACACTAGTGTGAGGGCAAAATTAAACTAATTTCAAGTTCTTAAGTGACTTTAGTGGTTGGAAAGAGGTATTTAACTGACATCTCTGGAGACTGAAATCTTTTGTCTGTCTACAGGTTTTTATGGGACTCAATTCTCTGCATGAGAAAAAAAGCTCACTCTTCAACAGGGTCAATAATTTGAGCCAAATGGGATAGTTACTGTAGAATTTGAAGTTGTTATTTTAATTATATAGATTTACTGATGTACTTAGTGGCATTTAACATTCAATGTGTGTTATAGGATCCTGACGGAGAAAATGCTCGTAGGGCATTGCAACGAACAGGAGGATCATTTCCAGGAGGACATGTCCCTGATACGGGATCGGGGTTGATGAATTTACCACCTTCCATTCTCAATAATCCAAACATTCCTCCTGAGGTTATCAGTAATTTGCAGGCTGGTAGACTTGGTTCCACAATTTTTGTTGCTAATGTAAGTTTAAGCTTTAGTTTAAAATTTTGTCATTCAGATACTTAGTTCTGATCATTAGATAATTTAATTAGATGAATGACTTACAGGTTTACAGAACATTTTGCTTATTTTTATTCAAATTCAATTTAAGTCTATATACATATAAGACTAGAGTTTAAGTACAACTGTTTGGATTTTTAAACAGAGAACTGTAGAATTTATATACATTTAAGCAGTTCTTGAAATTATTTACTTTAATAATAGGTATTTTGGTGCATATTGGAAAATGGATTTCTTGTAGCCTTGATTATTGTGCACGTGCATTTCATAGTTGGTTTGTCATTTTTTCTAAGCTTTTGAAAGTCAGTGAAATTAATACTTTTTAAAATCTGAATTTCTCTTGGTAAAAATAAATATGCAAGTTTCAAATGTACAAAACAGGTTTGAGCACTTGAGAGATGATTTTCGAAATTAAAAATTATAAAGATAAGGAACAAAATAGAGGTAGCTTAACTGATTTTAGACAACTGAAGATGTTTATTTGAAAATTATTGATACACTATTGAATAAGAATTATCATTCTTTATAGTTTTGAGGGTTTAGAAAAGATTACTTTGTATTTATAAATGGGGAGAGGGATTTATTAGGTTTGTAACTTTATACAATTTTATGTTAAGCTTGACTTCAAAGTTGGTTGGAAGAAGCTAAAGGAAGTGTTCAGCATAGCTGGAACTGTAAAGCGGGCAGATATTAAAGAAGACAAAGATGGCAAGAGCAGAGGAATGGGCACTGTCACTTTTGAGCAAGCAATTGAAGCAGTTCAAGCAATTTGTATCCTGATTTACATTTTAGCATTATTTATGAAGTTGAAGCTTGACACCATTTTGTGGGATAATAGAATTTAAGGTTACCTGACTTAGAAATATGTTAGGCTTTAGTCTCCAGCCCATAAAACCTTTACTATGTCCAAGTACTAAAGTCACTCTTAAAACTTGAATTAGCAATTTTTATAAGGCTGGTATGAAGTTTTTTCTACTCTCTCTTCCTACCACAACTAATCATACGTATACATGCTTTTGACAGTTATGTAATCCACTGTACATTAATGCACTTGCTTTAAATGAAGCCCTGTTAATTTTTTTCCAGTGGTTGAATTGAAAGAATATGTCTTATTTATGCATTAAAAGTATAAGGCAAAGAATTAAAGATTTTTTTGAGTATATAGGAGTGGCTAATACCAATAACTATTAAAGATGTTAATTAAAATATTAGAGATGTTGGACTTTAAGATTATTAAAAATTAGTTTGCGTTCAAGTATAATTTTATAGTTATCTTAAATTGCCTTTCCTTGACTGAACCAACAGCTATGTTCAATGGACAGTTTTTATTTGATAGACCTATGCATGTGAAAATGGTGAGTTGCTATATATAACCTCAACCCTCCAACCTCTTCAAATCTTTTATCTCGCCTCTTCTACATTATAGTTCTTTTTGGTAATATGCTAACCATATAATAAACTTTTTTGCAATTAGGATGACAAGTCTGTTCCTCATGAAGAGTACCGTTCACATGACAGTAAAACACCACAACTACCACGTAAGTAAAAGCTATTAGTAGAAACAAGACAGACCTTTTTTTTCAGTTTTATTATGTGCTAAACAAAACTGTTTTTGTACCTATATCCTAAATTGCTCACAGTTTGGGATGAATTTGGAATTGTGGAAATAGTTTCATGCTATTGATTAGGAAGACTGAGAAGATACAATATGTATGTGCCATTTTTTTTCTTTTTGGTAATTTTTCCTGAATATATAAGGGATACATCCTAAAATATTTGGTAGGTTCATACACATAAAAGAAAAAAATTCCCCTATAATTTCATCATCTACAAGTAACCCCCTTTATAACATTTTTGTATATTTTCTTCTAGGCTTTCCTTCTATGTATATTTTTTTATGTAGTTGGGAACTATCATATAAATAACTGAATTTTTTAAAAAAATATTAGAGTATAGACATTTTTCCATGTTCAAAATTCTTTCCAGATTATTTTTTGTTGGTGATATAATAGTCTGTTATACAGATGCTCCATAAAGCAGGGGTCCCCAACCTATGATGAGTTGTCTTAATTATTTCATTATATACTACAATGTAATAATAATAGAAATAAAGTGCACAGTACATGTAATGCACTTGAATCATCCCGAAACCACCTCCTCACTCCCCCTACCCCGGGTCCATGAAAAAATTGTCATAAAAATGGTCCCTGGTACCAAAAAGGTTGGGGACTGCTGCCCTAAAGTATTTCACTGTTTTAGGTATTTTTAACTTCTATTTCCTTTGATAACCAACAGAGTAATGCATGCTTTTTTGCATATAAATCTTTGTTATGTTTTTGGTTGTTTCCTTACGATAGATATTCTCAAGTATATGTGCGGTTTTCAGTGTATGTCCATTGATTAGTTTTATCAAATTGTTTTCCAAAGGATTAAAAAACAACGATGAAATGTACTTAGTATCTGTGTCTTAATGCCTCATTTGAAAAATGGGGATAATAATAGTACCTACTTCATAGGGTTGGCTTGAGTATTACATGAGTCAATATGTGTAAAGCATTTAGAACCTTTCTGGCATAATGTAAGCACTCAAGAAATATTAGCTAATGTCTTACTATTTCACTGCACTCTCTCTGGTTATTATTAAAGTTTTTTATCATAAAATATTTTAAATATGCAGACAAATAAAGCTATTCTATAGCTGTCATATGTCATATTTGTCGTATATATTTTTTCTTTAAATAAAATTTTACATACAAAGTGCAGATTCCCCCCTCCTCTACCCACTTTTCAACATATGCTTCACCCAGAAGAAACAACTTATGAATATAGTATTTATCATTTAAGTTTTTATAATTTGACTACACATTTGTAAATCATAAACATATAAATTGTTTTGCTGTATTTAAAATTTGATATGGGCGACATAATATTGTATATATTATTATTATATAACTTTTTTTTGTTTAAAATTGTTTTTGAGATTCATTTATGCTGATAGATGTAGCTCTAGTTTCTTCATTTTAACTGCCGATACCACATTTTATACATTTTTCTGTTTTTTTAGGTTATTCTAATTTTTAGTTATTAGAAACAATACTGAGTTGGGGAGTGTTTGTTCTTTTTTATTAGAATTATCTGTTCTCTTAATATTTGCTAGAAATAATGTGTAAAACTGTCTTGGCCTTCATACATTGTTTTGGGTAAGATTTTTAACTACTGATTCATTATATTTCCCTCCGTTGCTATTTGAGTGAATTTTAGTAATTTCTCTTTTTCTAAGGATTTGTCTATTTTTGCCATTTTCAAATTTATTGGCATAAAATTCTCTCTTAAATTTCTGCTGCATCTATAGTTCTGTCTTTTAAAATCTGAAGGTTTGCAATTTTTCTTTGTCAATTTTGCTAGAGATTGTCAGTTTTGTTAGTGTTTTCAAAGAACTGAATATTGTTTTCTGTATCTTCAATTTCTGCTCTTAGCTTTACAGTTTTTTTCTTTCTATTTCTTTGAGTTTAGTCTCTTATTTTTGTCCTAACTCCTTAAGTTGAATCCTTCAGTAATTTGCAGCCTCTCTTTTCTAATAGAGACACTTATAACTGTGAAGTTAGCCAGTGTATACAAGTTTTGCTATGGAGTATTTTTATTATGGTTCAGTTTTTAAAGTATTTAAAAATTATGATTATGATTTATTGAGGCATGTGTTATTTGGAAATATTATTTTTGAATTTCCAAATGCATGAGGTTTTCTTTCTTATTAGTTTCTAACTTAACTTCATTGTGGTCAGTGAACATGGTCTATATGATTGTGGTTCTTTGGAATTAATTTGGACTTGTATATGGATGGCCTACCCCGTGGCACATTTTTATAAGTATTCCAGGTGTGCTTGGTGAGTGCATTGTTTTGTATGTGTCCATTAAATCAAGTTTGTTAATTATTTAAATTGTCTTAAATCCTTACCAATAATTTTGTTCACTTGTGCTATCAATTATTGAGAAATGTGTCTGGTAAAATCTCCCATTAGAATGGTGGATTTGGGCTAGGTATGGTAGCTCACACCTGTAATCCCAGCACTTTGGAAGGCTGAGGTGGGAGGATTGGTTTAGGCCAGGAGTTCAAGATCAGCCTAAGCAACATAGGAGACTCTGTCTCTACAAAAAAATAGAAAAATTAGCCAGGCATGGTGGGTGCATGCTTGTAGTCCCAGCTACTTAGGAGGCTGAGGCAGGTAGATTGCTTGAGCCCAGGAGTTTGAGGTTGCAGTGAGCTGTGGTTACCCCACTGCACTCTAGCCCAGGCAACAGACAGAGACAGACTCCTGTCTCAAAACAAACAAATAAACAAAAAACAAATAATTGTGGATTTTTTTATTTTTTCTTATTTTTACTTAAGTATTTTGACGCTAACTTAGTAGATGTATCCAAGATTAAATTGATGTATTTTCCTAGTAAATCAAAAATTTTATCATTATAGAGTGATTTTAACTGTAGTAATTACCTTTAGGTCTTTTGTCTAATGTTAGTGTAAGTATAACAGCTCTATTTAGTATTTTCCTGGTACATTTTTCCTGACTCTTTAGTTTTCACTGTTTTACACGTGCCCCTTATAAATAGTGTTATAACTGGGATTAGATTTTTAAAAAGTCGATTTGACAGACTTTTCCATGAAAGCAAAAAGTTTATTACATTTATTGGTTCATTTGGTTAATTTCTGTTATTTTATTTTTTGTTCTATTTTTCTATGTTTTACAAGTATTTTTCTCCTATCTTTCTTTTTTGGTGGTTATTCTGGATATTGCAATATGTCTGCATAAAGCCTGAAGTTAATATAATTATGCTCTTAATAGTAGAGGGACCTTGAAATGCTTTAATTCTAGTCATTTTCCTGTGCAATTATATGCTATTATTGCTCAACGTTTTAGTTCTGTATTGCTTTTTTTTCCTGTACCACAAATTAGACATTATTATTGTTTACCATTTTCTTGTGTCATCATTCATCTGCTTTTACAGATGCTGGCACTAATTTTTTTTTCTCTGGAGTATTTATTTTAAAAACTCTTTTAATGAGGATCTGTTGCTAGTAACTTCTCTCAATTTTGGTTTGTCTGTAAATGTCTTCAAAGATGGTGTCACTTGTTGTATAGTTTAAGATTGGTAGTTATTTTCTCTCAGCACTTTGAAAATATTTCAATCTTCTGGTTTTCATCGTTGCTATTAAGTCATCTATCTACTGAATTGTTGTTTCTTTATAGGTAATCTGTGTTCTTTTTTTTTTTAATTTGTTTTTATTTCTGCATATTATGGGGGTACAAATGTTTAGGTTATGTTGCCCTTGGCCCCCCCACTCAGGGCTTCAAGTGTGTCCATCCCCCAGATGGTGCGCATCGCCACTCATTATGTATGTATATACCCATCCGCTCCTCCCCCTCCCATCTGCCTGACGCCCGATAAATGTTATTCCTGTATGTGCACTTAGGTGTTGATCAGTGAA
>CAUYSK010035423.1:0-12825 GCA_963575035.1 Avahi laniger | reverse complement strand
GGTAGATGCCCAGTAAGGGGATTGCTGGATCAAATAGTAGTTTTACTTTCAATTCTTTGAGGTATCTCTATATTACTTTCCACAGAGGTTATATTGGTTTGCAGTCCCTCCAGCAGTGTATGAGTGTTCTTGTCTCTTCATATCCATGACATTTGTTGTTTTGAGTCTTTTTGATAAACGACATTCTCTCTGGAGTTAAGCGATATCTCATTATGGTTTTGATTTGTATTTCCCTGATGATTAGAGATGTTGAGCATTTTTTCACGTTTTTTGGCCATTAGTTTTTTTTTTGAAAAATTTCTGTTCATGTCCTTTGCCCACTTTTGAATGCAGTTGTTTGATTTTTTCTTGCTGATTTCCCTGAGTTCTGTATAGATTCTAGTTATCAGCCCTTTATCGGATGTGTAGCATGTGAATATTTTTTCCCATTCTGTAGGCTGTCTGTTTGCTCTTGTGATAGTTTCCCTGGTTATGCAGAAGCTTTTTAATTTGATCAGGTCCCATTTATCTATTCTTGTTGGTGTAATTATTTTTGGGGTCTTCTTCATAAATTCTTTCTCTAGGTCAATGTCTATGAACATAACTCAAGATGGCACTAAACAAGGATTTCGTGTTGAAAAAATGAACATGGACCCTTACCTCATGCTCCACACAAAAATGGATTGTATACCTAAATGTAGGCACTATTATTTTTAACTTCTAGAGGAATAAATAGAAGACCTACACTAAGAAACCTTATTATTCTTATATTTCTTATCACATACATTATTCTCCTAAAAATCTACCAATTTCTGTTATCATTCTGAGGTGCTGTCCCAACATAATAACAAAAATCTTTTGCCTACTGAATCCAATGCTTTTCCAATGTTTTCCCCTGATATTTTCCCATCCGATTTAATATCTTAGCGCTGAAACATTGGAATGGCTTCAGGCTGACGTATCTAGAGTACATATTCAAATGCAAGGAAAGTCCAAGATAAAAGTAAAATTGTCAATAGAAAATGAAGATTCTGAATGTTAAATGTTAGATAATCTATATGTGTCTTTGGAATTAAATATTTATTTCATTGTTTTCCAAAATATTTTTCCTTTTACATTATTTTTATGTTTTAGTACATAATACAATTCAGAACATTTGATGCTTGAGAAATTTTAAAGGAAAATATTCTTAGCTTAGTTCCTGCATGTAAAAAGTACTAATTCATTTAACCACTGACACTATTTTGTGCAACATAAGAAAATAATTAGCAATAATATTAACATTCCCACAATTTTCTGAAAGTTAAAAATAAAAAGTGATGCTATATTGTAAATTTGCGTTGAAAAGTTAAGCCTATAACTTCACATGTGCATAAAGCTTTGGTTGGAGAAGCAAGTGGGGGCTGAAATTAATATGCAACACTATCAACTCAATAGTTAATTTGTATCTTTTATACTAATTTAGCTTTTGGAAATTTAGTTTTCAGAAAAAAAGTGAACTTTCTTAACGATGTCTTCATGAACGTTTAGGAAGCCTTGTTTGTAACAGAACAATAGAGCTGGGAAGTATTGTCCATCAATATAAGATTTGTGAAATAAATTCCAGGATACCCATGTGGTGGAAAACGGTGGAGCTGATAAAAATAAATGAAAGAGATGTATATGTGCCATAGTAGAAACATAACCTTGATGTAGTCTTAGATAGGAAAAAAAGTTGCAATATCATATATATTATATGATATGATTTTATAAACAGAAATTATTTTTATCTGTAGATGTATATAAAAATCTGAAGGATATATGATAAACTCTTAAGCATTTAGGAAATAGGTTTATACAGAGCATTAATTTTCAGTGTAAATGCATTCAAATTTTTAAACAAGTATGAGTTTATTTTATAATCAAATATATATTTTGTAAATCCCAATATGGAAAATAGAGGCTCATTCCTCACTCAAGATAACTTAAAGGTACATGTATTAAATATTCTGAAATAAATCATAATTTTAAATTTCTGCTTTTTCTAAGAGTTTGAAAAATAACCAGTATTTCTGAGATTGTATCAATAAAAGCAGTCATGATTAGTAACAAACATCATAAGAATTTTATTAAAAAGAAGCATTTTAATATTCCTATATCAATGCTCTGGAGAATTATAACCTTCTAAACTATTTAAATTAAATAAGAGCTTCTAAGCTCATACTAGGTGCTCAAATGTTTGGGGAAAATGAATGCAAAAAAACAGCTATACTGGATTCAGTGAAGGAAAAAAGAATAAGCATAATTTTCACACTTTGTCAAGTTGTACATTATCTTGTTAAAACATATGAATAGATGACTCATTTATTTTAAAGATTTGTATGTGAAATGGATTACAATGGATTGTAAAATTTGCCAATGGGACACATACACAAGTGAGGCAGTTCAAGAGTGAGTTCATGAAGATATGACTTGTTAAGCACCTTTTGATTAAAGATATTTGAAATATTCAACAGGCATTTCTAAGGGCATTTAATTCTTACTTGCCAATTTTGTTTTTTCATGTTTTGAGAAACAGCTATGTGAGTTCAGTCATCAACAATGTTCTAGAATGAATAGCTATAAATAAGAAAAGTTACTGTAATTCAGGCATAGTCATAAAAGTTATATTTTGACGTGAGGACTTAAGGAATATTTGCTGAGAAGTCCTTCCTTCCTTAATGCTGCTTTTCTGATTTATCCGTTTCCATGACATTTCTGGTCTTATTGTAATATTTATAATATATCATTTTAATAAGATAGTGACATGGACATATTTTTGCTTATAATTAATATTTATGATTTCATAAAAAATTATCCTTAATTATTAACAGTAATCTCTTTGCATAGAAATACTATAAAAATTTGGAGATATTTTTCTTTTGTTTTATGGGCATAAAGAAATTAAAAAAAATAACACAGAATTGTAATTCTTCTGCTTTGCAACTTGATACATCACATATTGCTATTGCCCAAAGAATTCCTTTCTAATTATGTTTTGTTCTACATAATATTAAAGTACATTGACGTTGCCATAATACACAACACAATGTCTGTGTGAAAATTGCCTGGAAGCAATGTTGGCTGATGGGAGGATGCTAGCTTATATTAAAAAATAACTGTTGTGTATTTATCAATAGAAAGAAAAAGAGGTAATTATATTAGTACTTATTTCTTCCCCTTTTGAGCTGGTTAAATTATTGAATTCATTTTTAATAAATTGAATTCTTCATGAGAAGGCATGTCACCCACCTGTATGAAAACATACATCACAATAAAAAAAGAGTAACTATATATACCCCTCTCCCCAGAAAGTAAATCAGCTAAAAACATGTTTGAAATGTAATTCTTTCTCTGGCTGAAAAAGACAGTTTGAAACTTCGAAAATCTGTGACAAAATCCAGGCATTGCCTGTACTTTAACGTAAATCAACTCTGCAATTCATGCTTACTATTTTGTTTTCTTGTTAAAGAGAGATTCTAGAGGGCAGTGAATTTCATGCAACTTAATTATAAGTGTCAGCTGAAAGACCTACAAAGACACTGTCAGTTATTGAGTTTCTTATCAAGCCAGTAATGTGGTACGGCTGTTGTACTAATAATGAAGTTTTAATTAGCTCTCAAAAATACTGAGAGCTTATTCAAGGCCTCCAAATTGGATAGTGCATGCTTAGCTGGAAGGCACGAATGCATCCCCAAAATATCAAAACAACTGTCAAATACATTGTATGTACATTAGGAGATAATAACTACAAGGCTTAACATCTATCATAGTAAAAATATATATGAAATGTTTGGGAAAGTTCTTTCTATACTTGAATGATGGTTTTAAGAATACTGTCTTTTATTATTTTAGCAAATAGTCATGCAAATAATGCAGTGTGTTTATCTGAAAAGCACTGTCAGGAATAAAACATATTTTAACCAAGTTACAGTTATCTTCATTCCAGATGGGAACATACTCTATTCACAGCTGTTACAATGTAGCACTTACATTTTTACTTTAACTTGCTGCTTGTTCCCGATATTCTTACATATAAGAAATTGTGCCAGATCCCTTATTCCTAATCCTTGGAGAGCTCACAGATACTAATATTTAAAAAACTGTTGATGTGAACTTGTAGCACTGAAAAATTCTTGATGTGCTTTCAGTGCAGCGGTGGAATTAGACCATCACTTTCTCGTGTGACTGCCCGTTAATGCTGCACATGATGTCTGCTTTAAACTAATATTACCTGGAATAACTCTTTCCACTCCTGTCCATCCCCCCGACACACGCATACAAAAAGTTTTATACGAAAAATAGATTATGAAGTGCAGAAAGTAGCTAACGTGAGTTGCTGCTAGAAAAATAGCTGTGTAATTTGTACGGATAATTTTTACTTTTTCCCAAATCACTTCTTTTCACCAAGTGTGTCTGGCTGTTATTTTATTATCTCAGAGGATGCACTGCGTTTCTCTGTTGCTGTTACGGATTTGCTGTATGTATACATTAATTAATTACTTGCTGTGTGATAGAAACTTTGTTAGGCTTAGAGAGACTGGGGGTGCACATAGTTCCGAGGCTGCACAGGGATCCTCGGTGAGCAGGAGGTGGGATCCCAGAGGATTTGAATTAGGAATGAGGGTGGGTCAAGGGAATGGAGAGCGGGTGTGCGTATGAAGAATAATAAGCACGGAGAAGAGGACATATGCCTTGTTTGGGGAAATACAAGCTGTTTCCTATCTCTGTATCACAGACACAAACATATCATGATTACAACTCAAGGAGGCAGCGTCTATTAAATTCAGAGGGCCTAGGTCATACCCTGTAAGTATGTGATGTTTTGCTTCAAATTTTGAAACACTAGTGACTAGTTTTTACTAAAAGACCACAAAATGTCTGTGTGGAGGGGTGGATAATCTTTCTTTTCATGCTGCTTTAAAAATGCTGTTTGTAGGCCGGGCGCGGTGGCTCACGCCTGTAATCCTAGCTCTCTGGGAGGCCGAGGCGGGCGGATTATTTGAGCTCAGGAGTTCAAGACCAGCCTGAGCAGGAGCGATACCCCGTCTCTACTAAAAAAAAAAAAAAAAGAAAGAAAGAAAGAAATTAGCTGGACAACTAAAAATATATAGAAAAAATTAGCTGGACATAGTGGCGCATGCCTGTAGTCCCAGCTATTCGGGAGGCTGAGGCAGGAGGATCGCTTGAGCCCAGGAGTCTGAGGTTGCTGTGAGCTAGGCTGACGCCACGGCACTCACTCTAGCCCGGGCAACACAGTGAGACCTGTCTCAAAAAAAAAAAAAAATACTGTTTGCAGATATATTATTTCTTAGTTTTTGAGGGAATATGGCTCATGTTATACTCCTAGCTTTCAGAATTTGCAGGGAGCACCAAATTAAGTCAGAAATGTAAGAATGTTGTACATTTCAGGAGAACTAACCAGAAAGAAGTAGATTTACTGGTAAAGGATCAATTCAGTGCACCAAAAGGAGCATCATTTTTAAATTCTGTGGATAAGTAGACTGAGGAAGATAGAAATATCAGTTCTGAAGCTGAAATCTGATGCCAGGAAATAGAAACTTATATAAGATGCCAAAGGTAACTGGTCTATAGGAAAAGTCTATTAAAGGGAATCCAGTTATGGTAGAAAACAACATTGCATAATTAATAGCGAAAATAGTTATCCATTGGAACTTTGCCTAGAAAAAAATGAAACTGATGTTTATTTTTATGTGTAACAGAAATTGATAATTCCAACTCTATGTCAATTCTTCAAATAAATTATCTACCAAGTTTTGACATCATTCTTCCATTGTTTAATAACCTGATGTCCCATTTGGTGTGTGCATCATCATCACATAAAAGACATTTCTGAAAAAATTGGCTTACCAATTTTCCCAACTAACACTTTTTAAATATTATATTCAAACAATTTATTTGGAAATGCCTAAAATGCAGTAAATCATATCATTTTCTCTTGATCAAAATTGATCTGCTTTGCATGTGACTTGAACTGTTGTACATCAGTGTCATTAACTTTAAAAAGATCTCCTTCTTTGGTAAAATCTACAATTTCATTATCCATTGGAATGTATTTTACTTACATTGTATTCGTATCATAAGCAGTGAGTAACTGACTAATAACAGTTTTGACACGAAAGGAATAGAGTCCAGTGTAAAAAGGCAGAAAAGGATAATGAAGTCTGAGGTTGTAAGTTGCATTTTATTATACATATTTTCATAAGAAGCTGCATTTTGGTGCTCTGCACCAACTCATATCTGAGTGGATTCAGATAACTAATTCTCCGATATGGAAGCACCTCCAGAATAAAGGAGGTTATGTCTTAGGATCTAAAATGGTTTTAATGTTCCCTTCAGCTTGATTAAACTTTACACAAGCTTCTTCCTGACTCTGGGCTCTGACCTCCCTTTTCTTAGAACATTTACTTTTGAAAACTCTTAATTCTTTCTCTGACCCTTTGAGGTGTAAATCTTTAAAAGTCTCTTGCCAGTTTTAAAACACAGAACAGGCTTTCTCAAAGGACCTGGAAGACTTCTCTTTGAAATGTAAGCATCAAGAGAGATAGAGCCCCTGTCTCCCAGTTTTTGTGGTAGGACAGGAGCCTGACGTTGGTGGATGCTTTGCTCCAAGGTGTAAAACTACCACCTGTCATGAAGATAAGAGACAGTTTGCTCTTTTCCTTGGGCGGAGCCAATTACCACTTACCGATGGCCTGAGACCCACATTCCCACCCCCACCCCCAGCTTTTTTTTTTTTTTTTTTTTTGTTTGGTAGTGAGCAGCTGGGTCTGAGTTCTGCCTTCTCTTCCCTATTGCATTAACCTTCTTTCCTGTTTAACTTTGTCCAGTGTACTTTTTTCCTTTGACAGATCCATAAGAAAATAATAAAATCAGTCAGAAGTGAGAGAACTTAGATACATGTTGGCTGTCCGGGACTTTGTGAAATCTTAACCAAGTCTGTCCTTGAATCCCTTGAATCTTCCCAGGTTGAAGATGAGAACAGACCAAGGTCGTATTCTTACCGCTAGCTTACATATTGCCGATAAATCCCATAGGGCATGTTTTATGTCCTTCCATACATCAGGTTAGATTTCATAAACCGAGTTATTTATTTTTTACTTTTTATGCTTAAAATAACTCCCTAGCGAAGGAAGCATATCATTCATATTATTGTAATTACAATTTCAGTTTCAAAAATTATGTAGTTTAGAGTATATAGCAAAGAAATAAAACTGTCTCATTAAATAAATTTCCTTACCTTAGAAGAACATTGGATTTGGCTAAAACTTCAGAAGATTGCTAGGAAAATCGTAACTTTATTTTGCCTTAAAATGTTGTTGTGATCCTTTGTTTTTCATTATTCATCCACTTAGCAACCATTTATTGAACCCTTACATTGTTTCGGGACCTTGTAGGCATATAGGATTTAAAATGGTGTATTCGTAGGCCACAACAACACCCTCCAGATCATTCCTAGGTAATGTTGACCCAATTACATATTATGTACTTTTGACCCAAATAGTCTGAAAGATTCAGAAAAGAATATTAAAGAAATGCAACTTTTATATTCTACTATATCCATACATATTGGTTGCTTTGGGCTAAATAGAAAATTAAGTAGACTTAGTACAAAAATATTTTCATTTTTCACCATTTGGATTATTGGCATATTTGTACCTTTTTACTTTTAACCGCTATTTTGATGGTTTTTCATTGATAACGTTAAGCATTTAAGAAATGAACTTAACATTAATGCTCATGATGATTAAAGATTTCAGTTTCTCGTGTATTTTGTGTGAGAAAGGACATGCATATCATAAGGAATAATAAAAGCATTGTATTCAGAAATGGGAATATAAAAGTTAAAAAGGAGAAAGTAAAAATATTTTTTTCAACTATTAAAAATATAGGAAAGGAATTTTAAATTTTGAGTTGCTCTACAGTTTTCAGTGCCATTTGGATATTTACTTTACATAGAGCAAGGTTATATGAGAACTGTTTGCCTTTCATAATGTCACCTTCCATGATAGTTTTGCATTATAGGAGATTCTCAGTTTGTTACCTGAACAGGATGACAACTGAAAATTATATGAATTATTTTCACTCAATCAAGTTAATTATTTTTATAAATTACATTTTATTAATTATTCCTCTTTACATGTTGCAAGATGTACATATGTCATTTTAGGTGCTTTAATTGATAATAAAATATTTACTAAAATACATTGAAAAAGGATTCAGAACTTGCACTTTTTGCATTTTAAAATGTCTCCTGCAGACACAATTTACTTTTTTATTTTAGGCTTTGTTCATGGTGTTTGTTGATGTTCCAGTGATCCCTAATTATTTGAGCTGTATGTTGGTATCTGTTCATACACAATCTGCCACCTAACCTGAGTGGTAGATACCGTCCATCCATTCTTTCCATTAGCCACCGTTTTCCCCAATACCTGGCTGACTTCTGACTTCTATAAATTATACTCATTGATTTTCTTGTCCTCAAGACACTGCTTGAATTTGGCCAGTGGCAAACCCTGAGAGGAGATTGGAGGGAGGGACAGGTGCCTAGGTCATGAGACAGGAAGCCGCTGAGCTGTTCTAGAACTTGACAAAAGACTGTGTAGCTGGAGGGTCTTCTCCCAAAAAGGTAACAAGTTGTTTCCACTTCCTAGCTTGTGGTCAGTACTCAGAGAACATGATTTTTCTTTGTTCCATGTGTAGCACTAAACAGCTCTCAGCTGTGACTTGTGAATAGTTTACATCCATTTCCATTAACATCCATAGTCCTGTCTTCATCAAGTCCCAGGATGAACTTGGAGTCCACGCAGCTGTTAGGGATTGAGCCGGGCATGTGCTAGGGCAGCCCCAGCCTTGGTATTCACGCACGACTTCCTGTCTCCACCCCATCCAGACTCCACGGAGCCCTCCACTTCTCAGCCCCAGAAGTTACATTAATGCCTCCAAACCTCTACACCTATTATTCTTTGTTGGGGCTGCTTTTCCTTCTTCTTCTCCACCCAAATACCAATTTACCCTTCAATAGATAATTCCAGAACCATCATCTTTTTCAGCCTACTCCAACATGCCCCCTCTTTACTCAGAAAACTCTTACCCTCCAGGTTTTAGCTCAAATGTCACCTCCTTGGAGAAGGCTTCCCTTGACCATCCCAGCTGTCATTAACTGCATGTTTGCGTCTTCCCCAAACTCATACGCGGAAACCCTCATACCTATCGCTATGGAATTTGAAAATGGGGCCCTTTGGAAGGTGATTAGGTCATGGAAGTGGACCTCTCGTGATGGGATTAGGGCCCTTACAACAAGAGATATGAGAGAGCTTTTTTTCCTGCCCGATGAGGACCAGCAAAAAAGGCATCCACTTGTAAACCAGGAATAGGGCCCTCACCTGGAGACTGACCCAATGTCTTAGAATGCCAGTTTTCAGAACTATGAGAAATAAATGTTTGTTGTTTAACCCAAAATAAATAAATAACTCAATTAATTTAAAATAAATAAATAAATTATAAATGAATATCTTACCTGAATCGAACCATCTATACAACAGTGGAGTTGAGATTTGAACCCAGGGGCCAGATACTGAGCTCTGTATTACTATATTATGTTTTCCCTCATTATCATCCCTACCAGCCTGCTTAAGGAATTTTTTTTCTAATATCTACATGAATGATTAGGTGCACAAGTAAAAAAATCTTTACCATCCTTGGTTTTTCTATTTATATATTAGTAGAAGAAGAAAGATATTTTGTCTATTTTTTTAAATAACAGCAATACTCACAGAGAGCTGAGGATTTAGTTTATTGTCTTTTAATCTGGTGTCTACAAAATCTCAGGGGATGAAATATCATCCTCATTAGATTCACAAGACCTTGCTAACTTCACAGACGTCTTCATAGATGTGTTTGTGGAATTGTGATTTGTGTTTGCATAATAAACTGGCAGCATTTTAATGACATTCCTAAATCTGTTGAAGCTATGATGTGATCAAAATGAATCTTTCAGGGATGTTTATAAGAAATTATTTTTATTATAAGCCAAGTAATTACTAGAATTGACTAGATTCCAAGGAAGTCTTTTAAAATCTTTCCAGAATTTTGAACCAAATCTGTATTCTTCACATTGTCATCCAGTGGAACAGCATCACATGAAACAAGTCTAATTCTAGTCCCATGACTAGGTACTTAAACTTACAGAATATGTACTTGCTGAAGGAAAACCCAATAAAACAGTTTGGTTTTGTCAAGAATAAATTAAATAATCTCAGATATATAAATTTACTTCTCCATGTCTTATTTTAAAAACAGGTTACAGTATTAGGTGATCTCTAATTTTTCTTAGAGCTTCAAAATTTTGAGATTTATTTGAATATGGCAAATTTTTTTCCTTCAAATACATTATCTTATAGAAATTCAGGCATCGTAAAATAAAGAAGCAATATTTGTAAAATCGTGCTAAGATCCTGGCTGATTTTCATCCCAGTCTTTAATTGTTCATGCATCTTCTATTTATTTATCTCCTTTGGGTGAGATTGGGATCAAGATGCTGAATTGGATGAAAGCTCAAGTGCCACCTTTGGTTATGTTTTGGTGAAAAACTAAAGTTTTCTGAAAACATAGAAATTTTATGTTTTGTTGACACAATAAATAGAAAGTATGACTACTCCAAAAGCTAAGGGAAAACATAATAGAAATATATAAAAATTTTTGTCCCCCAAAGTACTGGACTCTGTCACTTGTGCTTGGTGAACTGATTTCTGTACTTTTCAACCATTTAGTGTGTTGGATAGTTTCCATAACTGTCGATTTGTTTTATATAGTTCTATATAATTGTTTATATAGTAATAAAGAACTAATGGACTTGAATTATTTCATCGAGGACCTTGTGCGTTGCCATTTCAAAACTTTTATCTATTTTAAAACTGAAATATAGCATATTGATCTTTATAATTTTATTTGTAATACTCCCTATATATGTGTTTCCAATAATTTCAGAGATAATTTTAAAAATTATATGTAAACTTCTAGCATAATTGTTTTTTAACAATTGTATTGCCATTCTCTTTAGTCGTTAGTAATTCTCAGAAAATAAAATATTTTTCTATGTATCTAGGTTGTAGTTAATATAAGATTTTCAAGGGAAAGTTTATATATGTGTATATTTCAAGGGAAGTAGTTTTTATTTTCATTGGACTATTAATTCTCAGAAGACTCAAGATATACTTTAATTTAGAAATTTGACAATGAAGAGAAAATTTGGTAAGAATTCCACAAATGTGTTTCTGCCTCTGCTTCACTTCTCTCAAATCAATAACCACATGCCATCAACGCACACACACATTTTTGCTTGTGAAACCCCTTCCTGTTAGGTTATAAATTTACCAAAGAGTTAAAAACATCAAGAGAAAATGGTTAAAAATCATGGCTTTAAACAAGCAATCAAAACATTTTTGTATGAAAAAATTTCTCCAGTTCCTTCAATATCATTTTATAGATTATTTAAAATATTTTCAAGCTATAGTTTTTAACATCAAAGAGAATGTTAATGGTAACTTGTTCTGCTTTCTGCTAGAATATAAAATAATCTCATCTATATTCAAACTGTATTCAAACTACTTTATTTTAAGAAGTTTTTTTGAAAGTAAGGAATCATAGTTCATGACCTATCTTGATGAATACTGATGGTCTGGGAACTTTATTCATGTAAATACAGCATTTTCAGTTGAAAAGTTAGTTGGATTCGTAACTATTATTTCACCAGTAACAGATGAATTATAATATGAATATGACCGTCCTTCTGTATACGCGGGGGCGTTGGTTCCCGACCCGGAGGATACCAAAATCCTCATATACTCAGTCCTGCAGTGGGCCCCGTGGAACCCGCATAAATGAAAAGTCAGCGTCGGTATACAGAGATTTCACATCCCATGAATACTGTACTTTCAATCCTTGCATTTCATTGAAAACAAACAAAAAAGGCCTGTAAGTGGACCCGTGCAGCTCAAACCCCTGTCGTTCAAGGGTCAGCACAGTATTTGGAGTTGTATTGCAGCTAAAACAGGGGAAAAGGGAGAGAAAGCCACCTACAGGCTAAGTCACTCACGTTACTATTACAGAAGTGCCTTATCCTCTAGGGCTGGGCTCCCCATCCCCTGGCCTGTGAGGAACCGGCTCCACAGCGGGAGGTGGGGGTAGGGGGCGACAAGCGCAGCCTCGTCTGTGCCTGCAGCGGCTCCCGTCACTCACCGGCATCGCTGCCTGAGCTCCGCCTCCCCCACCGCCCCACCGCCTCTGTCGGTGAAACTGGTCCCTGATGCCGAAAAGGATGAGGACGGCTGTCAGGGCATCTGGAAACCTCACTGTGCTGTCTTGAGACTTGCATGAGACATTTCCACTGAGTGTTCACTGAGCACCCGCTCAGGTGTTACCCTGCGTGTAGGTGGGTTTATACTTCGGTGACGAATGCAGACACTGCACCCCAGGGGTCGGGCAGAGTGGCCCGCTGGCTGGTGAGAAGTGGAGCCACAGCCGGCTTCCCGGACAAAGTCCACGTCCAAGCGGAGACAAAATGATGATGAGCAGGAATTAGTGAAGCAAAAAGAGGCAGCGGGCAAAATACCTTGCGCTCTGCAAAATAAAAGGTTGATGAATATCCTGCTAAAAACTTGCAGACAGAATTATAATTCGTTGTCCTAGTTTCCTTAAAAAAACTTTTGCAACTCAGTATCACATATGCCCTGTAAAAGAAAAACCTCTGCAAGTCTGATCACTGTTCATGATCAGTAGTCACCTCTTGAAATGTGTGGGTTTTTT
>CAUYSK010035422.1:0-70247 GCA_963575035.1 Avahi laniger | reverse complement strand
TGAGCTCAGGAGTTCGAGACCAGCCTGAGCAAGAGTGAGACCCCACCTCTACCAAAAAATAGAAAGAAATTAATTGGACAGCTAAAAATATATATAGAAGAAATTAGCCGGGCATGGTGGCGCATGCCTGTAGTCCCAGCTAATCGGGAGGCTGAGACAGTAGGATCGCTTGAGCCCAGGAGTTTGAGGTTGCTGTGAGCTAGGCTGACGCCACGGCACTCGCCCCAGGCAAGAGAGTGAGACTCTGTCTCCAAAAAAAAAAAAAAAGTTGTCCAAGGAAGGGACAGGGATAAATAATAAATGAATATACCTCAAAAGTCAAAACTTACATTAAATTTCAAACCAGGAGAGACTTGCTCCCTAATCAGAAATCAAACCCAGGCTGCTGCGGGAATAGAACAGAATTTTAACCAATAGACCACAAGGTGAACTGGCTTTGTTGTCATTCTTGCAGGGGCAGCTATTGTCGCAGGGGCAGCATACGAAGGATTTTTATCTTTTAGTCAGACTTTGCTCTTTATCACGAGAATTTTTTGTGCTCTTCCTTTAATCCAATTCTTCTATTAATACAAATAAGGCAATTTTTTAGAATAAGAGTTCTCTAAAAGTTATTTTTAAAAATTTAGGAGTCTTTCTAATTTAAAGGATCCATTTTTTGACCACTAATTTTTTATGATATACTTATTCTAAAGTGACTTAATCCAATAGATTTTTCAGAGAAGAAGCAATCCCAATGATCCCTTCATCCTTCCAGAAATAGGCTAAGATGCAAAGGTTGAGATGACAAAAGCCTCTTATGAATGAGATTGTTATGACAAACACTCTTGAGAGCTTACCATGTTCAGAACAAAAACAATCTTGGGTTCCCACCCATTTTTATTCTGACCACCAAATGCACCCAACCACTGTGTCCCATGGATGGCAGAGACCAAGAGAGAGGGCTCCCACATGGTCACAAGGCAAGTTCTCAGAGACATAAAACAAGATGAGAGGGAACTTTATCTAGTATCCCTCTTCATGAACAACACAGAAAGATAAAAGACAAAGGAGATGGCTATTTATGGGAGGGAAGGGCTCAAACAATATGAATTCATATCACAAAGTACCAAAAATACACCAGGGTTGTTATACCAAGACTAGTTTCACAAATCTTTCTTTTCCCCCATTAATCAAAACTCACAGACAGTGATCTTTACCATCTGTAACCAAACTGTATAAAGAGAAAGGTTAGAAGTCTGGCTGGTAAGAAATTCTTAACCTTTTTGTCAGCTTTGTCAGGTTCTGGTTTCTCTTCATCGCAGTTTTCCAGAAGAACAGAAGAACAGAGCAGCTTTGGTCATCATGCCGACTATGCCAAACTCTAGGGATCAAAGGCCCCTGGCTCCCCAAAGTTTTACCGAGATGTAGGGAGTAAAGGCCCCAATCCCCATAAAGGCTTACTAAAGTATCACTGACATAAGGCAGATTGATTAATAGGAGGAAAAAGATATAAATTTATTTAATGTATATACACAGGAATCCTCAGAATGAAGACTCAATTCCCCATAAAATAATAATTTCAGATGCAAATTGTTACATTTGAAAAAATATAAACATCCATCTTCCTTCAACTAAAACTTAGCACTGTCTTTCAAATAAAAATTATATGGAATTAATTTTGAGGTGCTAATTTTCAAAGCATCTTAAAAATTATCTACTATATGTGATCGTATAACCAAGTTATCTGATATATATCTGTGGAACAGAATCAAGAGTCCAAAAATAAACCCTTCTATTTATGACCAATTGATTTTCAACAAAGGCAATTCGTGGGGGAAACAAATGGGACTGGGGTAACTGTATACCCACATGCAAAAAGTTTAATTTAGACTGTGTTTCAACTTTTCATTGTCACACTCCTAAGGAGCTTTTTAGATATTTTTAACCTAATTGTGCCCTCCCATCATGAAATTTTGGTATCACAGATAAACTGTGTATTTGTATACTAGATATATCTGTGCTTTATATATAAAAACAGCAGTATTTTTTCATTACCCAAGAATTCTTGCCCCTGTTGAGAATGCACAAAAATATTAACTCATACTTGTATACAAACAAACTCAAAATGGATCGAAGACAAAAATGTAAAATCTAAAACTATAAAATTTCTAGAAAAAAACAGAAGAGAACTCTTTGAGACTATGGGAGTTATGAGCCAGGAACCATGAATGAAAATCAATATATACATCATAACACCATGATATGGTATGTATAAATGTTATTTTCCTTCCAGATGGTAATACTCATCTAATACAAGAGCTCTATTCTAACTGGCTTAGAGAATAATAAGGCTTAGATAAATTAAATATTCCTAAAACTCTCAAAAATATAGAAAACTCAAGTATTTTTCAAGTATTGGCAAGGATGTCAAAGAACTGAAACTGTCATAAACCGTTGGTAGGAAAGTAAAATGGAATGACCATTTTACAAAACAGTTTTGTCAGTTTCTTAAAAAGTTAAACATATACTTTCCATATGATCCAGCCATTTTATTCCTAGGAATCTGGAATGAAAGCATATGTCTTACACAAATAGTCACAGCAGCCTTATTACAGTATATCATACAATGGACTACAGCTCAGCAATAAAAAGGAATGAACTATTGATACAAGCAACATGAATGAATCTCAGATTAATTATGCTGAGCGAAGGTAACTAGACAAAAAAAGTATATACTGTATGATTCCATTTATATAAAACTCTAGAAAATGTAAACTAATCTATAGTGACAAAAGATCAGTGGTTTCGTGGGGAGGAAGGTCTAGGGAGGGGTAGGAAGGAGAAACTTATGGGCCCAGGACACTTCTGCTGCGCCACTCTGCTATCTAGGAAGGAGAAATTTAAAAAGGGACTCTGGGGAAACTTCCGGGGGTGTCAGACATGTTCACTATCAAAGAGTACATTCATATGTCACTTTATCAAATTGTATGCTTTAAATATGTTTAAATATGTACAATTAATTTTATGTCTATAGTACTGCAATAAAGCTGTTAAAATAATTATGGTCCCAGGTAAGAATTTTAATATACTTTTGAAAGATTTCAACATTGGGGACAGACTTGGACCCACAGAGATGGTATAAAGATTATTTTAAAGTGAAAGCAATTTAAGTTAAAGGTGTACATAGATCTTATCTGAGCTTTCCTCCAGAAAATATAATTGCCATTAAGCCTGCTCCAAGGGAGCTTCCTATGAATTCAGCTGCCATGGAGACAGACTGCCCATTTCCATTAGCCTCACATAGGCCGATAGAACCTTCCATACCTTTCCACTGAAGCCCTAAACCACCTCCCCCACATTAAGTTTGATAAGCAGTAGTTCCCTCTTTATGTGCAGTTTCAGTTTCCCATGGTCAATGGAGGTTCTAAAGTAGTAAATAGAAAATTCCGGAAATAAACAATTCATAAGTTTTAGTGGGGCACAGAGGTATGCAATTGTAGTCCCAGCTACTTGGGAGACTGAGGCAGGACTGCTTGAGCCCAGGAGTTGGAAGGCGCAGTGTACCATGATCGCACCTGTGAATAGCCACTACTCTCCAGCCTGGGAAACACAGTGAGACCCCACCTCTCAGGAAAAAAAAAAGGTTTTAAATTGTACACAGTTCTCAGTAGCATGGTGAAATCTCATGCTGTCCCACTCCCTCCTGCCCTGAAAGTGAATCATCCCTTTGTCTGCATATCCACACTGTATACATTACCCAAGGTCACTTAGTAGCCCCCTTGGTTATCAGATTGACTGTCTCAGTGCTTCAGTGTCCAAGTACGTATGTTAAAGTAAACTTTATTTCACTTAATAATGGCCCTAAAGTACAAGAATTGTAAGGCTGGCAATTCAGATGTGCCAAAGCCATAAAGTACTTCCTTTAATTGAAAAGGTGACCTTGACATTCCTTGGCTGGGGTACAGCACTATTCATGGTTTGGCATCCACTGGGGGGTGGGGGGGGTGTCTGGGAACATATCCCCTGCAGATAAGAGTGAAGTACTGTATAAACCTTTTATCTCTGGCTAGTCAGTTACTCATCACTGAGCACTCCCATGATAAGCATAAATAAACCCTGTCTTTTCTCCTTATCAGATAATGTGCAGGTCCCTAATCACTAGAAACAAGTTGGAAGAGGGTAAGTTTTCTTCCCAACAGTTTTGGCAATGAGAATAGGATGATTGGGACTCCCTGCTTGCTCTGGAAACTGCAGCTGAGATCCCAGGACCTCTGACAAAGCCAGCAAAAATAAATGTTTTACCAGTCAGACCTAGATCTCAGGGTCCAGCTAAGCAAGGATGGTAAGAGCCTCTGCTTGTCTTTTCTAAAAGGGATTTTCCAAAATTTAGATTTATAGGAGAAAACACTTGTAGGAACTAGTTCTTTGAGCATTGTGACTCTTCGTATGAGTACTCTTATTATAGATCCTTTCCCTCCCAGGGATAGCCATTGTGTCTTGCTTGTCTCATTTTGTGTCCTGAGACCTTGGCTTGGGTCCAGTGACAGCATTTTCTCACTAGTTTTCCACCTACCAGGGGGCACAGACTATTGGATTTGTCTGCAGGCAGCCAGTCAAAGGCTGAAGGCCTGAGATACTTTCCTACAGACCATAACAGCTCCAGGGGCATTTGTCTAAATAAAAGATCTCAGTCCATAAGGGCCTGTGTTGTCTCTTTCCTTGTTGCCTTGCTGGTGCAAAGAAGTCCCATTTCAGTATCACCTACCAAGTGTCACAGATTAGTGGGTCCAGGATGGAAGGTATCTCACTTTTGCCGGAGATGAGAGACAGGAGTTTTCACAAACACCTTTCTTATTGGCTGTGGCAACAAGGTTCTTTGTTTGCTTTTTCTCACTTTCAATATCTTTGGGAGTGACTGAGGAACACAGAGCCTACTTCTCCTGCACCCTTTCTAGGGACACTTTTTGCATCCATGGTTAAGCCATAAAAAGGCTTAAGATTTGAATCACATTTGGAATGAGTATGCTTTCTGAACCTGGGTTAGAATCCCAGGCTTCTTTGTTTGGAAGACACCTCTTGGACTAGAAGTTCTTCCTAGTTCTGGTTTCAAGGCCTCTCTGTTCTCCTCTTGGGCTAGTTCTCCTTGGCTCTTTATTTCAAGGCCTCTCTGTTCTCTACTTGATCATGCTCCTCTCATGGAAACGTCTCAGTCAGCTGAAATCCCCCTTGTCAAACTCCTGACTATATGCTCTGCCACCGCAACACTAACTCTCTTTCCCTTCCTTTCTTGTTGGTATAACTTTACTGAGGATAATATAGAACTTCTTTGAGAAAACTCAAGATATCCCAAGCTGGCTCCTCCGAGACTTATCCCTTCCCACTCCAGCTCCTCAATTCCCTATAGTCACTAGAACTTTAGGCCACCTGCTCCCTCCTTTGGGGGAGCTTAAGAGGGAATCAGAGACCTAGAGAGCAACCACCTGGGGCTAAAAAGGCTAACTGGAAACAAAATTTAGTCCACAGCCTCCATAAATATGTCAGAATAAAAGAAAATCTAAAACCTCCACAAATACTGGTAAAAACCGTTAGCCTTCATATTGAGCAAACGACTTGTTCCATCTGCCAGAAACATAATTTGAATAAAAAAAGAAAGTAGAGCAAAGATGAGAACCAACTCTTATACATAAACTAGTGAATTCTGTATCACTGTATTTATGCCCGACTCAGGGCTAAATTTTTAGAATGAAAGCAATAAAGATCTCCACTTCCATAACATGATATTTTCCCACCTCCAGATGGTATTACCAAGTTAATAAAAGAGCTCTATTCTAGTTGGCTTAGAGAAAAAGAAGCATCCTCACATATTAAATATTCCTAAAACTCTTTAAGATATAGAAAACCCAAATTTTTTCAAGTTCATGTGATTTAGACAAACATTTGATAAATAAAACTTGTCATATTAATTTAATAAAAAATACGTGTCTTTCAATGTCTTCAGAGTTGTCAGCATTAAGTACAATACAGATATATATTTTATTCTACTTGGGTTTACTAGTCAAATAAGCTTACATTCATTAGATATTTAAGATTAGAAAACTTTCAAATTGAGTTATTATTTTGACATTTTTCAACAATATTTGTTTTACAATACATCTTAAAAGTAGTTTCCAAAATCTGTATGATATTTGAAACTTTAAGTTATACGAAGTGATATTCATTGAATACATAAATAATTTCTAAGTAAAATAAAATACTCAAACAATTACTGAATATAAGTTTAAATTTATATACTTTTGGCATTTTATTTTTACAGAGAGATTAAAGATACTTGGGTCTATTAATAAACATATATTCTTTTTGCCACATTAAGAAGTTGTAATGAAGAAGCTTATACCTCTAGAATATGTGAGATATTACATTCATAAAATTTGCTAATCTACTACAAAATGTTGGAATACGACAGGCAATTCACAACTGTCTACCTTCTAGTTTTCCTTGTAAAATAAAGGTCACTAATGGTTAAAAATGATAATCAATACATATAAATAGAACTACTAGAAACAGTAAGCATGAAGGGAAACAACTTTGTACATAAAGTATTCAAGAAATATACAATATGTTTTTGTTAAAAGAAAAATGAGTAATTTTGTCCTAAAGTAGTTATTTAAAGATTGTTCCAGAATGAGAAAGAGGAGGGGAAAGTGCAAGACAAAAACCTAAAGGGATATAGAAAGTTGTAACGGATATGTGGAGGGGGGGAAAAAAAAAAAGGAAAGAGAACTGGAATTCTGAAATTCATGCGATCAAGCTGGCTAAGATTGAATGGGCTTATTATAAGGTTTTAAAATAAGCTTTAATATCAGTGGTGCACTCGTGCAAAACTGGAGTTTGGTTTTCTCTCTCTTAAAGGAAAAACTTTCTTGGACTATTGGTTTGCTCTTTATGAGAGATTGCATGAAAGGTTTTGCTTCACTTTTTAAGTAATATGCCTAGAAAACAAAAATTCTGTACCTTATTGGGATAATTTGGTGCTTTATCATGTCTTTGATTATTTAAGAAAACCAAGCCTTCTTTTAAAAAGTGACATGGGTCCCCCTGGAACATTCAGCAGGAAAAAAACAAAAACAAAAGAAACAGTAAAAAACAAAAATAAAAAGTAACCTGGGATCCTATTTAATCAATTGTTCAAACCTTTTGACATTTTGTCTTCTCAAAATGAAATCCTAATAAAATCTTGATCTCAAATTGACTTTGAGATTTCCCAGAGCCCCTAGAAAATTTCAAAGGTTTTTGTTCTTTCACCTTTTAAAAAGACAGATGTTGAAAATAATTAGATTTATTTGATATGTTAAATTGCATGGGAAATGTTGTAGAAGTGATGCTTAACCTCCTCTAGGTTGTATATGTTATTAATATAAGTACTTCATAAATTATATGAAGTTCCTAGAAATTTATCAATGTCTTCACTGTCCATAGTATGTTCTGATATAATCTTATCAGTCATAATTCTGGTTATTTTCTTAAAATGTTATATGTCACATAAACAAGCAAATTTCCTCATAAAATGCATTAATTTTATAATGAACTCTCATCAAATCTTTAACCAAGGTCATTTTAAGTCTTTGTCATTCATATATAGTTACTGTTTTATTCTGATGCTTCCCTAAAAGCTCTTGCAGTCGGCTACCAGCTGCAATACTTCATCTTCAACATAAAAGACAGTCTCAGAAACCCATGGAAAAACTACGACAGGTACTCTGGGGTACAGGTTTCTCATGGCATTGCTTAAATAACTTTGAGATCACACCACAGGGCTGAATAAGGATTTCTAAAGTGGAGATAGGTTCCATAGCTGATAGGTTCCATAAAACTGGTAACCTAACATCGAGTAGAACAACAACTAATTACATGGGACTGAATGAACTGATAAAGAATAATTATAACTTGTATGGCTTTGAAACATTGCTAGCTCTTTAAATATTCTATTTTCTGTACATACAGAACCCCTTTCTCTTTTCTCTAAAGCTATCTACAACTCATAACAATTTAGTAAATTACATTTTTGCAAAGAAAAATGAAACATTTATATTTTTCTCCCTAACTGAACCTTCTAGAATTCTAAAACTCTTACTGATTTTCTCATTTTCATGACAGTATAGATTTTGACTGAAATGTTACATTTGAAAATGATGTACATAGAATCAGATATGAACAGACAGTTTTAAGAAACCAAGGTTGACTTTATGAAACCAATGCTTACAAAGACTTCTTGGAAAAACCAATCTGACTTATAGAAATCTCAGCCTTACAGATGAATAAGGAAGGTCAGTTCTTCACAGGCCTAGGAAACTCAGGATATTTGGGGGACCTCAAGAAGAAAGAAAACTTTAAAAGGCCTACATGGTCAATTACCATTCTTTCTGAGCATATTATGTAAATGATTAGGCCAAATTTAATGAGATTAGATTTCTTTTGTAAACAAGAGGGATTTTACTTTATCCTTGATCAAACTGAGGGTGATTATAGAGAGAAATTTTATGTTTCAATAGAAAAACTATAACCTACATAGTGAGTTATCAGATTCTAGTTCTGATAGTTGTCTTTGAGCTATTTTTCACCACTTAGTAAACTGGATCCTGCTGTCTTGCACATTTTGTCAGTAATTAAAATTTCCAATTTTTCTCCCTTCCTCCTGACTTGAAGTCACTGAGAACTAAAACTTGACTTCTCAGATTCTTATTGAGACTCTAGCTTGTCTTGTCCCAAAGCTCTCCAAGCTGAAGCTGGACAACTCAATATAAACTAAAAGGACTTATTACCAAAATAGTTTGAGCCACTGAGGAAGTTCACCGAATATCCGCATCTTCCATGCTATGCTCCAGGAAACAACTTTGTTTTTCTCTTGCTAATCCGTCTTTTGTTACGGGAGTCCATTCCAACTAAGAATTTATGAGAATTGAGGAAAAAATTATTTTCCATCCCCTACACCAACAAACCAGTGAATGCTGCACTACCTAGACCTTTTTCCTTTTTGTTCACTTCTCAATTTCACTTTTCTGGCCTTCTCCCTTAATTGAAATTTTCAATTCATAACTTGAACTTCTTAAGCCTTTTAAAAGAGAAAAATAAGTTTTATTTTCAAGTTTCTTCCTTCATTTTGATACCTTGGAAGGGCATAAGCCTGAGGCAAAACTCATTTAGTGTGTGTGGGGTGGGCATTTTCTGGTTCTTACCACTCCCATGGCCCCTCCAGGGCAGTTGTCCCAACTACCAACAGCCCCACCCAAGGGATACTAATAAATAAAACTTTTCATTCTCTTCTACCTCCCACATGCCCCCTGCCACATCTACCTCAAATTCATTTTGTATTTAAACATGTATAGTTGCTGATGCTTAAACTGGATTTAGGTATTTTGGACTATACCAAAAAAGAAAAACAAAAGTTACTGCTTATTTTTGTTCATTGTTTTGCTTTGGTTTGGTTTTTGGCTGTAACTGAATACCTGAGACTGAGTAATTTATAAAGAACAGAAGTTTATTTGGCTCACAGTTTTGCAGGCCGGGAAGTCCAAGGTCAAGGGGCCACATCTAGTGGGAGCCTTCTTACTGCTTCATGTCATGGCAGAAGGCATCGCATGGAGAGAGCACAATAGCATGGCAGGTCAAGTCTCTCTTCCTTTTATGATAAAGCCACTGGTTCCATGGGGTAGGGGGGGCCCATCCTGTCGATCTTTTCTAATCCTAATTACCTCCCAAAGGCCCCACCTCTAATCAATATATATATTTGGGGACTAAGTTTCCAACACATGAAATTTGGGGGACACATTCAAACACAGCACTTGTTCACTTGTTCTTCTTTGCTCCTTAGACTTAGTGCCAACCTCTGCTTTATCTGTGGTGGACCAAGAATTGAAAAAAAGGAGCACAGATGGTAAAGGCAATGGTTCTTTTATTCACCTGTCTCACCAGAGTTCCATGCACAGAATACAGCTGCCTATTTTACTATTAAGGGGCCTGTAAAACATAAATAGTATTTGAATTTCTTGGCCATTCAGACAATTGAAATAACAGCAAGGAAATGCCATGAATGAGAGTAGTGTTTTATATAAATCTACTTGTGGCTTTCATATACATTTTATACAAAGAACTTTGCAGATTTAGACATTACTGTCAGAGAAGAATTAAGAATGTAGGCAGAGAAGAAAGGAGGTCCAGAAACACATAGTCTGACTCCGGAATTACACTAGGAGAACCCCAGATATTGACACAAGAGTAGAAACAATGGAAGTTGGGTTCAGATAAAAAGAATAGCATCTGATAGCAAAAAAAACCCCAAAGCTATATTTCACTATCTATATCACAAATTAAAACGTTTAGTTATTCATTTAGCAAATGCTTGAGTATTCACTATTGTTCAAGATACTCGGCTTGACGATAAAGACCATGGTGTCTTTCAAGGGTCTCAGAGACACACAATTGGGATAGAAATCTTGCAATGCTCGGCTATATTTCCAAATGCCAAGTTCTTTTGACACATATCTTCTCAAAATCCTAATTCCTCAAGGTTACCTTTCCTAACTGAAGCTAACATTTTTCACTAAGCCTTCTGGAATTTTACCGATTGTCAATCAAGTCTCCTAGATTCTTATCATATCTGAAATTTAATTCTTCCTCCAAGAATCCCAAAGACATAGACTATCGCAATTGCCTTTGCTCCAATTCCTCACCTATCAAACAATCTTCCAATTATTATCTTAGCCTTCCAGTAACTTGATGTTAGAAAGAGGTATCTTGAATGATGGATACAAATATTCTAGTGAATGGATAGAGCTCTTAGAAGTCTACTTGGATCATTCTCTGAGAGATTAATTAGTTCTGAATACCAGAGCAATATAGGTTTATAAAGCATAACACACAATCCTGGTCACTCTATGAGTTTTGTCATGCAAAGATGACTGTCCTGGAAGTCAGCTAGCTTCCCCCTGTGAGAGAACTCCTATTTTTCTTGAGCTTCAATAGCATTCACCTGGCCTTTTAATAATATGTGGTCATGATTACATAGAAAAGGTTGTAGAAAGGAAAAAATACGTTTTCTAAACCTGAATATTTTTATGCTAGGTTTGATGAAGAGAGGAAAGTCATCAAGAAATATGATAGGAGAAAAACAGTATAATCTAATGGTAATAAACTAAGGGAAACTTATCAAGGCCTATTTTGTTCAGATTCTTCTTGGTATCTACGTGTCTTCAGAGTTAGGGATGTTCTTTTCCACCAGGAATAAGTAAGGGCACCCCTTGGTGAAAGTTGCAGTTACCAGGATGAAATTATAAGGTTATCAAGTATGAAATGTCTGATTTCCTTAAGTAGTAACTTTGACAGCTGATATCTCTGACATTTCACACTTTGACACTTCCTGTTTTATGTTTACCGTGAAGGTACATCCTCAGTCTTGCAAATGCATGTTATGGCTTGTAATTATCTTTCATTTTTTTTAGAGCAATTTTTGTGAAACCATGGATAAGTCAAAAATTTGTGTTATTTTTGAATATGAGTCTCATCATGGAACCAATGCAGCACAGACAGCTCAAAATATCAATGAAGTGTTTGGGAAGGATGTGGCTAATGAATGCAGAGTACATTCATGGTTTGAGAAGTTCTGTTCTGGTGATTTTAATCTTCGAAATGAGCCAAGTGGGTGACCTGAGACCAAGGTAGGTAATGATGAGCTGAAAGCTGGGAGGTGAATCCATTTGAACCTACATGTGAATTAGCAGCAAGGTTTGACGTTACTATTCCAACAATATTGGACCATTTAAAACAAATCCGCAAGGTACAGAAGCTGGATAGATGGGAATCACATGAATTAAATGAGTGTCAGAAGAGAAATCACCTCAAAGCTTGCCTTTCTTTGCTGTCATGACACAAAGGCAAACCATTTCTACCCTGTATTGTTACCTGTAATGAAAAATGGATTCTTTTTGACAACTGCAAGTGTTTGGCACAATAGCTGCATAAAGATCAAGTACCAAAACAGTCCAAAACTGAATATTCATCAAAAAAAAGCTAATGGTGTCTGTTTGGTGGTCCAGCACTGGTATTATCCACTACAGCTTCATGAAACCTGGTCAATTACAACTGCAACCAGTTGGATGAAATGATGAGGATGCTTGCAATTAAGCAGCCAAGATTGGTAAACAAAGACAGGCCAATCCTCTTGCAAGACAACACTGGATCACATGTCGCACAAACTACAGAAGCTGGACTTGGAAACTCTGTCATCCAACGTATTCACCAGACCTTGCACCAACTGACTACCACTTCTTCCAGGCTTTGGACCACTTCTCACAAGGAAAAATATTCAATTCTCGACAAGCTGTGTAAAACACCTTTTGCGATTTCAATGCCACTTGCTCAGCAGGCTTCTTTGTTGCTGGCATAAACAAGTTACCGTTAAGATAGCAAAACTGTGTCGACAGTTTAGGCACATACTTTGATTAATTGTACTGTTTCTTGTTTGGGAAACAATAAACTACACTTTTGATTAAAATCGGACATTTCATATTTAATGACCTAATATTTTTGTCAGACACAGACAAAACAGGGTTGGGAAGGCCATAGGAGAGGAGGTTCATGCTTCCATGTCTGAGATAAAAAGGGTTTCCAAATACTTTCTAAAAACTCTTCTCACCTTCACAAATCTGCTTTGATAAGGTTTATCACTAGACATTCATTAGGACTACAGTAATGTAGTTAATTACTGAACTGGAAACAGTTCTTATTTCAGACACATAATTCAGATGAGATGTTCTGGGAAGAATACTCGCCCAGTAACCGAATCTCTGCCAGTGAACTAACAACTCTAGCTTAGAACCTCTGGAACCAGTGAACTCTGTTTCTGTTACTGAAAGCTCCCCAGCACTCATCGTCGAGGCTGCATCAGAAGAACGAGAACAAGTGGTTTGAGGAGAAAGAAAGAGAAGTTTATCACTTTGCCCACAAAGGAGGAAAATGGTAGACTTTCTCATCTCAAAAATCCAAATTTTCTCCATGTAAACAGAAATACAGAGCTTTTAAAGAGAGGGCCCTCAGCACATAGGCTACTGTTGTTAATGATTCTAATCATCCAATCCTCTGCCCACCTAGGAGGCCAGTGCCAGGGCTGGGGACTGGCTGAGCTATATCCTGTAACATAAAGGACAAAAGATATCCCCCAGGCTCCTCCCAACCACCTGCCTGAGGCAGGGATGCAGTCTTCAGTTCCCAAAAAGAGTGGGAGAAGTTTTAAAGAGACAGAAAACATCTTTTTGCCATCCCCCCCACCCCCCCACCCCGCGCCAGGCCAGTCCCTCTGTTATACATTCCCCACTCTCAACTGTACACTTCCATATCTACGGGAGGAGGGGCAGCTACTCCATTACAACACCACCACAACTAACTTGTTGTCTGTCCTAATAGCCACTTTCCCAAACAGGCCCGTTTCAACCTTCAATCAACATGATAAAGAAGTTCCCTCAGCTTTAACCCTTACACAAAAAAGGGAGCCAGAATTAACCAGAAGTTAACTAATCAGTTATTTTTCTATTGTTCCATCTCCATCCCTGCCCTACAAGGAAATTAACTTTGAAATGAACAATACAATTTTTGTTCTATATTTCTGTTTCTCCAGCCCTATCTATAAAACCAACCCCCTCTTGCTCAACTCACTAGAACACTATTTCATGGAATGAAGTGTTGCCTGATTCTAGAATTGCAATTAAGGCCAATTGAGATTTTTTATTAATAATTTCTTATTATTTATTATTTTGACAGATTGTAATCACTATGTCTAAAAGTATATTCCACCATAGCTCGACATTGCTCTCAAAGACAAATAAATAAAACTTAACCTTATAACCGTCTTACTTATACATTGTGCAAATGTGTATGTTTACTTTAAAAAATACTAACTCTGCAACTAACTCTTCTTTAAGGTATCCAGGAACCTCATAACATATTCTGTACACAGTGGATCTAAATACAGATCCCTGAAGTAAGTAAGTTTCCTGAAGGAATAATGAGAACTAACATTTTACCATACAGCAGGATATTAAAATAATAGCTATAAATTATTAAATACAAATTATATGCCAAGTTCTATTGAGGAGTGACAACCCAAAATACATGACTGAGGCAAAGATCTCAATCAACGTAGGTTTATTTAAGTGTGAGGACGAGCCCAGAAAAAACACAAGCCTCAGACACATCTGCAACTGTTTTTTCTGAAGTGGGGCTTTCAGAATTCAGTATTTAAAGGGAGAGGGCATACAGAAAGAAAAAGGAGGAGAAGGGTGTGTAGTGAGGCAAATGGTGACATTCTTGTGAGGCCCCTGAAATCTACATTTTACCTAAGATAAGGTGAATGTTTGAAGAGAAAAAGTCAGTAAAGGAAGAATCAATTATGCAGATGTCTCTGGGATCTTGTTCCCGTTCTGTACCTGAGAAGATAGGTTTGGAATCAACCTTCTTAGTGTGGAATCGAAGAGACTTCAGTTTTGTTTTTTGTTTATTTTGAGACAATCTCTCTCTGTTGACCCAGCCAGAGTGCAGTGCATTATCATAGCTCACTGCAACTTCAAACTCCTAGGCTCAAGTGATCCTCCTGCCTTGGCCTCCTGAGTAGCTGGGACTACAGGCAGATGCCACCATGCTCAGCTAATTTTTCTAATTTTTGTAGAGACGGCGGTCTCACTCTTGCTCAGGCTGGTCTTGAACTCTTGACCTCAAGTGATCCTCCTGCCTTGGCCTTCCAGACTGCTAGGATTACAGGCATGAGCCACCACACCTGGCCCAGTTTCAAATAAAAATAAAACTTTAATTTTAGGAGCTAGACAGTCTGCAGACCCAAAGTTACAATTGGCATGTCCTTGTTTATGCGATGCCAGCAAAGAATTTCCTTATTAATGATCTGTGGGGGCAGTCCTTTCACAGATGCCTGAGGCCTTTTATTTTTCCATGGAGATCTGGCTAATGCATAGTTAGTAAACAGCTATTCATTTGGAAGGGAGTTGCACAACTCAGTCTCCAGCACTGACCTTCCATTTTGCATAGAGTTGCAGGGTGGTCCTGAGATACTCGTTTTCCTTTACAGGAGTTTTATATATGTTATTATATAAATTAGATATATTACTAATTCTAGCTGAATTAGAAATCATTTTTCTTATTCTGTATGGGAAGAAACTGAGGCTCAGAAAGATTAGGCAAATCACTCAACTTTACCCAATTAGTAAACTGTAATACTGGTAATTTCAACTAAGTTCCTTCTTGCCTCCTAAGATCTATTATTTTCACAATAACAAACTTCCTCCTAAAAATCACAAATTCATCCGAATGGGGTTAGGTGGCCTTCAAACCCCATGTTTAGTCACCAATAGAATGTATTCTTGTAAGTGGGAAGATGGGAGCTTCTGACATTTCTTTTTACATATTACTTCCCAAAATATCCTATGATCTTTTACATCTCAATGCATTGGCTCATGCTGCTTCCTCTGGCTGTGATATCCTCTACAATCCCCACCTTTTCTCCAACTCCTTTAGAACTCAGCTGAGGAAACCAGTTGTTTCCACCTCTTTAGCTACACAATTTCTTTTTTATCTCTGTTGTGAGTAATTAAGACTATGGATTAAGGCCAATGTGGCAGCTCACAACTGTTAATTCTAGCACTTCAGGAGGCTGAGGCAGGAGGACTGCTCAAGGCCAGGAGTTCAAGACCAGCCTAGACAACATAGTAAGACCCTGTCTCTATTTAAAAAAAAACAAAAAAAGCTCAACATTCTGCTGTATGAAATTTCCCTAGAAGTTTAACATACCAAAAGCTGAGCTGATGGCTATAGAGAGAAAAACTGAGTTAACAGCTGAGTGGCAAAGGATCCCATTAAACCAGTCTCTCATTTCTGGGAATAGGCCAGTCCCATTAAAGAACTGTGTATCATTTCAGGAGATGGCATTGCAGAGGGGCTTTCAAACAGAAGAAAAAGGGTTAATGTTTGGAATAATCTATACACCAGTTTCCGAGTGCCCTCAGAGTCTGGAGGGCAGTCCGTTGCATCTCACATGTTTCACAGTGACCTTGATATCTTTAAACTCTACACATTTCCATACTTATATGCCTTAATTCTGTTCCCCTATGTAGAACCCCTTATTTTGCTTGTGGAAATCTTATCTTCTAGACCCAAGTTAAATGTTGTTATATCCTAGTAAGTGGAATTAATTACAACTCATACATTAAGATTTTATTTTGTTTTCAATGTTCATCATTTACCCACATGTTCATCTCCCCTAGTAAACTACAGGTCCCTTGTAAAATACAGTGTCTTACTCATCTTTGTATTTTTCCCAATACTTGGCACAATACTTTGCACATAGTTTAATGTATATAAGAATGAATGAAAAACTCCATACTAGTTTTATTACCTGATTAAAAGGAATGCTCCAATTCTGCATCATCCATCATTCAGTTTATCTACCTAGACAGAAGAAAATTAATGACTATGCCTAATCTGACAGAGTATTAAAAGGGCTTACAATTTAATAACAAGAAAATCTTTAAAAAAAATTTTTTAAAACAGGTAGCCCCCCAAACCAGAATAGGTTCAGAGAGACTCCCAATAATAAGAAAATCTTGACAGGTATTCTATGAAAAGTGGTGGTTTCTGTTTCCAAGTCCACTAATCAAGCCAGGTCCCAAATCTTAATGTTCTGACTGTCTGAAAGAACAGCTTAGTATCTGCTTCAGTAAAATCTCTTGAGGCTAGATATCTTGAAAGCAATTTGTTGCCTTCTACATTACCCAAGTCTAATTACAGGACATTACATTAGGATTACATTAAATTACTCTGTTATTCAATAAAACATGTACAATTTTAGTTACTCTGGAACAAATTTACATACCAAACGAGAAATTATGCAAAGTCAATGGTGACTTTATGAATAATCAGTTTAATAATTTTCCTCTAAACAGATGCTTATCTTTCTCCTTCTCCTACATAGGTAAAATACTGCATACAATCTTTGGCCAGAAGCTTATATAGGATTTTTTAAAGTAATTGTAATTAATAGCATCTCTTGAATTACTCCTTATTTGTGTATTTTAAGCAATTTCAAGTTGCATAAAGTTATATAAGGAGAAAAAACTAAACCTTTTGGTTTTTTTTTCTGAGACAGAGTCTCACTCTGTTGCCCGGGCTAGAGTGCCATGGTGTCAGCCTAGCTCACAGACACCTCAAACTCCTGGGCTCACGAGATCCTCCCACCTCGGCCTCCCAAGTAGCTGGGACTACAGGCATGCGCCACCATGTCTGGTTTATTTATATATATATATATATATATATATATATACACACACACACACATATTTTTTTTTTTTTAGTTGTCCAGATTATTTCTTTCTATTTTTTAGTAGAGACGAGGTCTCGCTCTTGCTCAGGCTGGTCCCGAACTCCTGACTTTGAGCGATCCACCCGCCTCGGCCTCCCAGAGTGCTAGGATTACAGGCGTGAGCCACCACGCCCAGCCAAAACTAAATCTTGAAAACTTTTATAAGACAATAAAACAGTCATAAACTAAAAATAGGATGGAAACAGATTAAGAATTTGAGATTCTGTCTTTAGGATAAATAGAATGCTTCTTGCGTTGGCTCAGGTTTCTCCAAAAAATAATCCACATCATAGTTAAATGCCAAAAATCACCAAGTTTTCTAATATCATAAAACATTACAAAACCAAGACTTGGTTATTTTCTACATTAAAAGGGATATAAACTAATTATTATCTTCTACATTTCTTGTGTAGTCTGCTACTCTACTGGTTACAAATATAATATTCAAGTCCAAAACACTCTACAAAACACATCAAAAGAAAAATAATTGTAAAATTAAATAAGGATTCAAAGAACCAATTTTCTAGTTTGCACCTATATAATTAAGAAAGTATTATAAATCAATAATTAAAGAAATAAAGCAGTAGCAAGACTGCCAAACTTGGTCTCTAAGAAGCACAATGACTGTTTCTCAGATACCAAGATAAAAAAAAAATCATGCGAACAAACAGGCAGGTAAGGAAAGGTAAAAAGCAAACTCATCAATCACCCCTCTTCCCAAAAATAATGCTGGGTTGGTCTAATTCACAGAAACAATGATCAACAGTTCATATGTAGATAATTCTTCAGTATGTCTGTAAATGACTAAATTCAAGAATTTAACAAATTTTAAATGATTATAAACATTCACTTTCATGATATTATAATTGAAGACAAAAAATATATGAGTATGGCCGGGCGCGGTGGCTCACGCCTGTAATCCTAGCTCTCTGGGAGGCCGAGGCGAGCGGATTGTTTGAGCTCAGGAGTTCGAAACCAGCCTGAGCAAGAGCGAGACCCCGTCTCTACTAAAATTAGAGAGAAATTAATTGGACAACTAAAAATATATACAAAAAATTAGCCGGGCATGGTGGCGCATGCCTGTAGTCCCAGCTACTCGGGAGGCTGAGGCAGGAGGATTGCTTGAGCCCAGGAGTTTGAGGTTGCTGTGAGCTAAGATGATGCCACGGCACTCTAGCCTGGGCAACACAGTGAGACTCTGTCTCAAAAAAAAAAAAAAAAAAATTTACATAGCTCATACGATTGGCAGGAATAAGAAAAAAATGTTTTTCAAAAACTGATGGGAAAAATATTATTTTAGAAACATTGAATTAGTTAATAATGTATAATTTAGTCACTTTATTCCCATACTTGGTAAAAAATGTAAATAGGTGTCAGAGGCTTAAAATGAATTTAAGAATATAAAAAGCAAAAAAACCTTACTTAGCAAATGGGAAAAAATGATTAAAACTGCCTCTTAAAGTTTAAAGTTACGGATTGGTAGCACAGAGGTATAAATGTATAATTTAGGGATTTAGAATTTTTATTTTCAACCAATTTTCTTCAAAAAAAGTTTTTGTTAAAATCTGAATGTAAACAATGTCAACAACTGAATAGAAATAATTAAGATGAATTATAGAATGTCTTTTATTCCTTTGGGTAGATGCCCATGAATTAGAATATTTTCTTCTAGTTGCAAATAACAAAAATGCATATAATGTTACAAAACCATCAGCAATTTCATCCAAAATTACCAAAATGCCCATAAATTATATTACAAAAATGGATGGAAGTGATTAGATCTATGCAAAGATCTAAGGCTCAGACACAGGAAATCTGCCAACATATGAAAATCCACTGGCTGAGAAAAACTCGTGTAAAATCAAGTAAATGCAACACAGTGTCATTTCTGCGCATTTCATTTTAACTACGTTTTTAACCAGCTTCCCTGAAGGTTGTGAATGTCCCTCTGTGTCTCCCGCAGTAACGAGTACCATTAAGGATTTGGTAAATACCTATTGAATTGACTTGAACTGTACTTTTAATTCTCTTTAATTCTTTCTTGAGCGATGTGCACTGTTTCCCATAGATGCTTCAAGAAAGAAATTCTTATTTAGGTGCTGGGAATTCTGCACCCAGTGCAGACATTTGGGGCTGTGAAAGGATTTCTTGAAAGGAACTCCAGGCACAGTTGTTTCCTCTCATGGCAGGTTTCCATCAGACCTCTGAAGCCAAGTCTGTCTGAAGCCTAGGCTGCTATTCTAATTATACATACGAAAATTCCCTGCGTGACATTTTTAATTTGGCAAGTACTTATGATCTCAATTCGGTGACCTAATCAGCCTATTGCATTGAACCTTTAAGCCACCTGTGTAAATGATTAAATGGATGTCATATTAAATATCTTTCCAAAAGAAAAGTGAAGACATGATACTACAATAAAACACAGCATTAATATGCATTACTCAATGAAACGAAAGGCTATCCCCAAAAAAGTTTGAAATTCATCAAAGGAGCAGTAGCATTTTTAAGGGCATGTGTACAATCAATGAAATTTCATTAGGCGCATTCATTTGAAAACTGGATCCCTTAGGGCTGCTGTCAGACCATTTATTTACACTTTGCCTTTCCTGGAGCCTCCTGGCAGCTTAAGGAAATAAAACTTCAAATACCCACATGACATACAACACTTGATTTGTAAACCAACCGTAGTAGCTGTGTTTGCTTTTGGACTGTTTGCTCCTAAAGGTTCTTCACCCCACTCCCTCTCCTGGCTTTGGGGAGGATTAGAAAAATCTGGTTGTATAATTTTTATGAAACACTAAAAATAAGATTTTCAAATCTGAAAGAAAACTGACATTTATTCTCTTTACTGATTCTCTGACTCCTGGCCAATCTGTCAAACAAGAAGCCACTGAGGCAGCATCTCCATGACAAAAGCAATGAGGATTTCTCAGTAGGCTGCAGTTACCCAGTGCCTTCTGTTTTCAAAGTGTCATTGTCCCATCCTGATTACAAATGGCACTGCTAGCAGAAGTAGCAGGTGCTCTGGGAGTGCCCAGAAAGTATCCATAAGTGAGTTTTAAGTATATTGATAGGTAAAAAGGGGCAAGGTTTGGCCAACTCAAAATGGAAAGAAGATTTTTGGGAAGAGATATGGGAAAGTGGTTGTAGCAGGCATTTATAGAAAAGTACGTAGCACAGTGGGTTACAGTTGTCAGATGTGGTGCCCAACTTGTATTTCTGCCCCAGAAACCATTGTGTAATGTTGGACACGTGACTTCCAGCCTCATTTCCATGTCTTCAAAGGGGGAAGGAAAAATGTAACTGACTCATGGGTTTGTTGTGAAAAATCAGTGAGATGATGCAAGTGAAAGAGCTTGCAGGGCAGTTGGTACGGGTTAAGTGCTCCATATATGTCAGTAACTCTTCATTTATTTCCCCAATTCTAAAGCACCATGTAGGAAAAAATATAATTTCCACTGTATACAGAGATTTTAACATATCCCGATTACGAAACAATAAAGAATTTTTTGAAAAGTGTATCAAAGGCAAGATTGTCATTAAAATGGGAGCACAGTGATTTTAATTGGAAGTAAAGGAAAAAGACATTCCAGTTTTTACTTAGCAATATTAACTCTATTTCATTGTTTTTGCTCTGTTATAATAACCGCTAATACTTACAAAACATGCACTATGGTGTCGGACACTGTTCTAAGTGGTTTGTATATATTCACAGTGTATATGAAGTAGGTGCTATTATGATCCCCATTTTAAATGGAAACCTGTGGCATAGGTTGATTAAGCAACTTCTATGCCACACAGCTGGCATGTATGGTGGTAGGATTTTCATGTGGTAGATCTAGAATACCTGCTTACAAG
The DNA here is from genome assembly GCA_963575035.1 of Avahi laniger. NCBI lineage: Eukaryota > Metazoa > Chordata > Mammalia > Primates > Indriidae > Avahi > Avahi laniger. The sequence continues at coordinate 48,994 of CAUYSK010035422.1, read as the reverse complement.
CCATTCAGTAATCTTTCTTATGAAAATGTTGGGTACATCGAAAGAGATGATAGTGATAAAATGCCATCACATCTGTAATGTTCTCAGCAGAGCTAGGTTTGATAAAGGATTTGAGAGACTTGCGATGTTTCCTTAGATAAAACTATCTTATAGTATTTCTGCTATCACACATATTTACCTGCAGAGCTTAAAACATATTTTTTAAGAGCCAGGCTATACTGTGCTAACATTAATCAAAAGAACACTTGAGTGGCTATATTGCTATCACACACCAATGGTTTCAATGCAAATGGCATCACCAGGGATCAAGAGGATTATTTAATGATGATAAAAGGGTAAATTTGTCCATATGGGTATAACAATCCTAAACATTTATGTGTCTAATAACAAAGTTTCAAAATATTGAAGCAAAGACTGATAGAACTGCATGGACAAATAGATAAAATTAAATAATAGTTGGAGATTTCCATACCTGTCTCTTAATAACTGAATGCACAGTATACTAAGAATGAGTAAGGATACAGAATGCTTGAATAACCTCATCACTCACCTTCTAATTAATTAATGGTTATAGAAGTCACAAGAAATATTAGCAAATATTTGACCTAGATGAAAATTATAAAATAGTATATCAAAGGTGTGGGGTCACTGAAAGCTATGTTTAGATGGAAATTTAAAGCATAGAATATTTATATTATAAAAGAAAAAAGGTCTCAAATAAATTACCTATGCCTCTACCATGAGAAACTAGGAAAGAACTGTGAATAAACCCAAAGGAAGAAATAGTGAACACAAGAGCAGACATTATTCCTCAACAAAGCTGTTTAAGAAAAATGTCAAATGCTTTTCATGTATTCTACCAAGAAATACTCACTGCATCTCAAGTTGTTTTTAGTGCTCAAACTGCAGACACGAGCAAGTCACAGATCCTACCACGGAGGTCGCTCACAGTCTGGGAGGCAGCAGACAAGAAAACACAGTGTCTCAGGAGCCAAGGTGGTCTTGCATAAAGAGTTAAGACAATAGGAAGTGAAAAAGTGTGTGCGTGTGTGTGTGTGTGTGTGTCTACTGAAGGGACCTCCATGCAGGCAGAATAGCATATTCAAAGGTATGAAGACATGCGATACTTTGGAAGGAGTTTTGGAGAAAGCACGTGGGTGCAGGTAGCCTGGAGCATGCTGTTTAATGGCCTCTCAAAACGGTGAAATACACGTAGAACGGCCAAACTGGAATTACAAAAGACCAAATGCATTTATTTCCTAAGTTTACAGGTGCCCGTCTGTGGGTGACAATGCATATTTATTTCAGTGTTTCAAATTACAGATTTAATTACCTTAAAAATAATATCTATCACTTGCTGAGCTTCCATATTAAAACTCCAAATCTTTATGCATGCTATCTCTAATCCCCACAACGGCTGTCAAAACGAGGCGCCATTACTTCAATTTCAAATACAGAGGAGATGAAACTCAGCGAGGTTGAGCGACCTGATTGAGATGACAGAGATGAACATATCATAAACCTATGATATTCCCGCCACACCACACTGTCACAGTCCTGTTCACGAAATTAAAATGCTTTTAAATGCAAATGTAAGTTAGAAAGATACATGTTTGGGATAGTTTAATGGAAAAACACAAGCTAATTAATTAGAAAATATAGGCCCCTGTCCTTTCTTGCCCATTATTTGTCCCTCCCTGTGATATTGTATTTTGGGGCTACCCTTTTCTCATCTTATCTGTGAAAAACAAGATAAGAGTTGGGATGAGCTCAGCCATCATAAAAGTTTAGGGATCTGTACAACAGTGGCAGTTTCAAATGCATACAACTTCTGGCATCTTTCTCAAAACTTATTATTGCAAATTAAAAAAAATTTATATACATAAGTGGCAAAGGAAAATCAGAGAAAGCATCTTTGAAAATTAATGCAAAATTTAAAAAGGAAACAATACAGTTCTAATTTACCATTTCCTTAGTAGGATATAGTCTCTCTTAAAGATAAAGTCAATCTCTGTTAGCTTTCTGACATTCCAAACTCTAAGATCTTTACCATAAAAGAGGCCTGTCTTGTACTAACAGTAGGGTCCCATCTCTGGGACCAGCAACTGCTCCTGAGGCAGTGGAGAGAGGCGTGGAGGAACAGGGAACTTCATTCTACCTGTGATTCCACCATGGGAGAGCTGAGTCCCTGGAAGCATAACTGGATTTGGGTCTCAATTTCCTGTCTTGTGAAGAGAGAGGAGTTGCAGCGGGTTCCCTGGGAAGCTGACCGGCCGGGATGTTTGCAGGCAGCAAGTTGCCAGACGGGGTCGGGAAAGAAAGCAGGAATGGGCAGAGAGAAAATGAACTACAGCAGCCAACGGCCTCAGCCGGTTCTACAGGGCGCACTCCATTTGGATCGGGTCTTCAGCGTTGTCCAAATTGCATCCACGCAGAGCCCAGTCACTGGATGTGGGCTGCCACCTGGACAGTACCCCCTGCACTGGGCAGCTTGCTCAGGCCAACACTGGTTCCTGGATAGGTCTTGGCCAGGAGAAGCCGGCACCAAACCCTCTCCAGGAAAAGTTAATTTTCAAAAATGGCCCCACGGGCTCTGAGAATAATCATATTTAACATCTAGTTCATGGAGGTGTTTTAATTTCTTACGTTACAATCACACATTATACATAAACATTCCAGCTTACGGGAAAAATACGCTATTACAGAATAGCATTGTGCCGGGTGTTGTATGGAGGCAACAGACGAGGCATAAGGGAGTGATTTAGAGAGATCTTCACAACGTAACACCCTGATCTTCTGCAGCCTGACCACAGAGGGGGGGTGGGCCGCCGGGGGCACCAGGAACCCAGGCCCAGAGCAGGCGAGGATGTGGCAAGCAGCTGTGGCATTCACTAGCTTAGAAGCAGAAGTGAGACAAAGCCTCTTATTTATTTTTTCCAAATATCCTAAAGGAAGGTTACCCTTGCAGGGGGAGGCGGGCAAAGAGAATATCATTTGTACGTGATACGAGGAGATGAAATGTTCCAAGGGCACTGTAATTTGAAATAGTGCGGCATTAGTGCTCATCAACGGAAAGTGGCCACAGCAGGTGGAAGATAACCAACTGGCTCGGAGCAATCGAGGGGCCGCTGATGCTGGAGTCAAAGTGCCGCGCTGAACATGAGGGGACCCTGTTCCAAGGGCGGCGCGTGGGCCTGGTAGGCAGCAGCTGCAGTTACAGCTCAGACAGAGAGTATGCAATTTTCTAGAATGAAACAAACTCAAGAATATTGGTGCTATTAGTGGCAACTTAAAAAAGAAAAGGGCAAATTACCTTTGGGAAGTGGATTGCAGCAGAAATAATTTTAAATAGAGAACCCAGAACTCAAAGCAATCACCATAAGATCCAAAGACTAAAATTAAACCTGTGAACACAGGTGACCTACAAAATACAAAGACTAAACTACATACATTAAAGTCATTTTCATACATTATAGGAGATGCTTCTTTGCATCTTTACCATCCACTCTGTCCTTTCAGACTCTGGGTATGGCTTCATGGAATTTTCTACAAAGCAGGATCTTTACGCCTGTGCTCATGAACATGCGCATTGGTGCATTCTATATTGCTCAGAAAAATACACATCTGAGTAATACGAATCAAAGTATATCAGATGCCTGTATGGAAAAATGGATATAATTCAAAATGACGTTTCTGTAATTTTATTTAGATAGGTAATTTAGGATTCATGGAAGATAAATGACTTTAAACTCATTTTTCCAGTTTTAAGCTGTATATGTATAGAAAATAATAAGCGGTGTTTAACAATTTCTAAAAGTCATGTGGCATTATCTTTTATTTCTAATTATTGAATTCTGGGCTGTTTCTCAGTCTAATCCGATTTAGTTTTTCTTCTTTGTGCTGGTGGTTACCTTCTGAAAACAATCTTAAATTCGTGGACATAAATAGTTTCAGTTTACCAGGAATTGGTATATTATGAATTTAAGATTTTCATATCCATTTGAACCTAAAAGTGCTTTCTATTATTAAATTCACATAAATAGCTCGAGCTTTATTTAAAAAGTATTTTGGAAGAGGCAGAGCATGCTTCCTTGTCTTCTTGGTCATTCACTGTTCTATCTAACATTTGTGAGCTTCAAGATTTTTTTCATTTCTGAAGTTCTGCTATGGATTGTTGCTTTTCAATAATTCCATCATAGCAAGGAATGAGTGTATAGATATAATTAATATGTAATGCACAGGTTATTTCCATTCGGTTTAAAATTGTTTATATATTGTTTAAATTATTTAATAATTTAAAATTATGTTTGCCTCCCCCATGACATGCACATACGTATTATAAATAATTTCAGCCTAAGGAGGAGGTGGACCAGCAATGATTAAATTCTCAGTATTGAGTGCTTGATGCTTTATTTCCCTGAATTCTGGCAGGAGCCATTCAGAGAAGGTAACATGAGCCCATCGAGGATGCAGAAAGAGAGCTCAAAGCCAAAATAGATGCTGAGCTAGACCTTTGTCCAACTCAGACCTTATATGCCGTTTCTCATTCCAGAAACCTCCCTGCCTGGCATCACTTAGCCCTGCGGGGTTGTCACACAGAGGAAACTGCTGGGGTCCAAGTGGAGGCAGAATTAAATATGGTCTTTGGTCTGGACGGAACTGCATTTCAGCAATGGCTTCGGTGACATCGAATCACAGCTGGAAGTGCTGGCTGAGGTCAGGGCAGAGTCCTCAAGTGTTCTGATGACCTCTCAGCACATATCTGATATGCATGATGTCTGCCACTGGGCAGTAACTTATTTATATTCCCAATCTGCCACCAGTGTGGATCAAAGGCCACTGAAACAGCAGATGGGCTTTTTGCACCTGCTGGGGCATGTTTAGCAGCGTTGCTGGCCTCTGTCCACCAGGTGCCTGTAACAATCTGAGCCCTCCCAGTTATAATGACTAAAATCTCTCCAGACTTTGCCAAATGTCCCCCTGGGGAGCAGATTTACCACCATTTCAAAACGACTGCACTAAGGGATCACACCCAGTTCCCTGGATTCCAGTTCCACGTAGACCCTGAGAACTAGGACATTTTAATGTCCAGTCCTGACCTCTTACATGATTTCTAGATTTTTATACCCAGCTACCATTGCTCATATCTTTTTATTTGGGTTTAGTATGTGAATCGTATAATTTAACATTAGGTTTACTACACAACAAACATAGGTACAGATAGTTTTATCAAGTTTAATAAACATTTTAAAATTTAGAATATTTTAAAATTGTCATAAAAATTTAAAAATTGTAGAGAATCTGCAAATACTCTACAACCAGTTTTCTTCATTATTAACATGTTACCTTAGTATGCTACATTTGTCAAAATCAACGGGCCAATGTCTATGTTATGATTAACTAAAGTCTAATTTTGTAAATTTTTACCTAATGTCCTGTTTCTGTTGCAGGAATCCATTCAGGACACCATGCCATATTTATCTGACCCTTCTCTTTACATATCCCTGGGCTGTGGTTTTCCTGCATGCTGGTTACATATTTTGTAGAATGTCCCTCAATTGGAATTTGATGTTTTCTCAGTATTGACTGGAGTTGAGGGTTTGGGGGAAGCTCACAGAGGTTAAATGCCCTTCTTGTCTCAAATTTCCCCAGTGGTGCGCACCATCGGGAGGACTTACGTTGCCAACACTGATCTGGGTCACTTGGCCGAGGTCATGTTCCTTAGGTTTCTCCACAGGAAAGTTATTCTTTTTTCCTTCTGTGAAGCCTATATTCTTTGGAAAGGAGGAAATGTAGGCGGGCTCCACTTAACAGAGTAGAGAATTAGGCTGGTTCTAAATACAGCACCTACAAAAGTACTTTCTAGATAGGGGAGACTCCATCAATTATTTATTGAGTAAATACATTAAATAATTAAAGAGTGAATGCAAAAATTGACCACGAGTATGAAATTATTCTTTTTAGGAAAGTCCCTGAATCTCAAAGGAAACTTCTAATACACCAAGATTAAATATAAACCTACCTCCACACACATCTTGAATTGACCTATGTCCGTATCAGGGATAAGCACGCACCTGCGCGCTGAAAGAAAGGCCAGCTGGCGCAGTGGGAGTAACATGGCCTGCGGGAAAAGGAGGAAGGACCTAGAGCATGCAGACACCCCACATCCTGTTAGACGTCCTCTCTTGCTTTGTTCTGAGGTGCACGGCCCTGAGTTCCTACAGCTTATTGAAGGGGAGTGCCAGGGAAAACAGCAAAGAGACAAGGAGCAGAAAGAAGAAAGGGAGCAGAACACCTGCTGGGAATGGATGTACTTGGAGAGCGCAGCCCTCCTAGGGACAAAGCTCCTGGGAACAAGGCCAGGCTTCCTGGATTTCTCCAACAGTGTTGCAAAGCCTGCACACAAACTCACCTACGTTTCTAAAAGCCAAAAAAAAAAAAAAAGGCCATGACCACGTAAGGCCAGACGAGGCAGCTTCTCTGAAGTTGGCAGGATCCGGGAGACCCGATCAAATGCCGTAGCGTAGTTTAGTTCAATGAGACTACAAGACTGGAAATGCTTTGGCAGAAGCAAAAGCACTCTGCAAATATAAAGAGAATATGCCACTGTGACTCTGTATCTTGAGAACTAGCACAGAATGCAGTTTCTAAGGAGCAGAGAGAAGGGATTCCAACAACAAGGAAGCAGCCTTAAATGTCCTTGGAAGTGCTAAACGCAAGTGACTCTGGTCTGTGTCTACAGGAGTCCAGGAAAGTCTGTTACCGTGGTGAACAGAAGGATTTTCTGCACTGGCGGAGGCCAATTTGCTTTTTAAAATGTCAGCATAGAAGGCAAGTAGTGACCAAAGCAAGGCAAGGACACGCAGCTGCTGGTTGTGATGGGATCCAGATTGTCACAGGTGTGGCAGAGACCACATAGCTATGATGTGCGGGGGAGAGTCCTAGGCAAGGCATAGACCACCACTTGGCAAAAGGTTAGAAAATAACCCTGACATTTATTGAGCACTTACAATATGCACAGGAACTGTGCCAATTACAGTTACATGTGCACTATTTTTACATAATCTAATTGTGAAGATCTATGTACTCCAAGTTCGATATCAGGAATCCTGACTATCTCACAGTGAAAGGTGACTTTACTCACCACAAGACTGTGATAATCTTCAGCCAGGATCGGGGTGCAGTGGAAAATGGACTGTTGTTTACCAGCATCTCCAATTCAGTTTGCTAGAATTTCAATGCATCAACTTTGAGGCAGCAGGCTAAAAAATGCCAAAGTCCAGCATTTCTCCCCACATCTATTAAGAATTTCAATGAGTAAGAGACACTGAGAGGGTCTTCACAGGAAAAAGACTCCGGAGCAGCCGTCATCCCGCAATCCGGGAGGCGTGTCTTTGCTGTCTGCATGATAAACACTTTGCTCATCACCACGTGACATAAGAGCGAGCTAAAGGAAAACAGGATCAGCTGAGGAAGCCCAGCGCCGAGCCCCAGGTCTACTAATTCGGCAGACTCGGTGCAGGGCCCGGACACACCCATCTGCGCCTTCCATACCACGCTGTGACCCCAGTGCAGGAGGTGCCCGGACGACACTGAGACATACTAAAGCAGGAGCCGTGAGCAGTGGCCACGGAGGGCCTGAGAAATAGAACTGGATCCAGAACCAGAAGGTTCCGGTTACCTAGCTGGAGAATTGTCATTATTTAGGGAAGGGAAGCAATTGGCGCCTTTACCACATGAGCCATCGGGGTGGCGGTGTGGAGGACAGACGGGGACAGGAAGAGATGGACCTGAGGACACCCGGCTTAGGAAGCTACTGCACTGGTCTGTGCACAGCCAGGGAAGACCTGGACCGCAGGCGCGAGTGGGAAGCTTGGATACATGTTGTTAAAAAGTCAATAGCAACAGCAACAATTGTTTCCAACGCAGACCGGCACGATTCTTTTCAGAGAGAAGTATTCCGTCACTGACATTGTGTAGAATTAATGCACGAGGATCAAAAAAACCGGACCTACTTTTAGTCAATGTTATTATTATTCTAAAATCCCTACAGACAAGGATGCCCTGACTGCCTGTGCCCGGGAGTAGACCTCTTCCCCAAGCGGCCTCGGCATGCTGGTGGGGACCCAGACTCAAGTTCAAGGTTCTAGCAAACACACGCGTGGGTGAAACCACCACAATCAAAGCTATGAACCGCTTTCGTCATCTCAAATTGTTCTCTGTACCCCTCTCAGGCCTCAGCCTCCCCAGCTTTAGCAAACATGGGTCTCCTTTTCATCACCACGTTTGTCTTGTCCAGAGTTTCATGTAAATGGAATCATAAAAAAACAAAAAAGAGCAAGTTAAAATCAAATAACTCACCATGTGTAATATAATGGAACTACTCTTGTACTGGCTTCCTGAATTTTATTTGGACCCGATAATATTTGAGGGCTTCTATTAGAGTGTGAACCAGTATGTTTTAAGGCCCTCATTTTTGCAAAAATGTTCTATAATTTTTACAAATGCTTACAGGTGAATTGGGTGAATTATTGACTAGGCCTGAAATGAGTTGCTCTAATAATAATAAAGGATACTTTAGAGAAAATAAAGACATTTCTTCAACACGTATCTGCTCATTCTCTATCATCCTGCATTCAGAAATACGTAAGAACGTTAAGGAAAGGCCTGAGATGTTATTTTCCCAAGAGAGGCTGAAGCGTGGTCCCCTGTCTGCAGATGGTCTTGCTTAGAAGTTCACAGAGAGCTGAGTCCTAGTCCTGTCTCTGTCTGAGACATTTCACTGTGCAGACAGCTAATGCTCTCTCAGTAGCCATTTCTAGGCTATTTTTTTTTTAATTTTTCTTTTTCTGTTTAGTACAGACCTTTCCCCCACCACCATCATGATTTCGCTGACCACACAGCCACACAGAGAGAATGATTAACACCAGGCTGTGTCTCTCTTGCAGCTAGGAGTGTACAAATGACGGAGCTGAGAGTTAAGAGGTAACAGGAAGTGAGAAGTGGGTCCCTTCACGTTCTCTCCTGGAGCGGGAATTCTTGGCTTCATCCATCTCTGCTGCCCTTATCCCACTCAGGGGACAGCCCCCGAGGCATCTGCACAAGCTGGAATCCCATCCTACCCCTAAACTCTTGTGTGGGAGAGAGCCATGGTAGTTTAGAATCTTTTTGTGGCTTAATACCATTATCGAACATCTCTGAGACTTTTCATTGCTGTGGAACCCGTCACTCTTTCCAGTGTACTATTATCTTGGATGCGCGCGTAACTTATTTTCCCACCAGACTATAAAACACGTGTGCAATGATGGATCCCAGCAGAACATGCTACAGGATGTTAGCTTAACTAATCCAGGAGGGAATAGGGCAAAATGAAAATTTTCAGGTTTTATGGCATGTCACCCTCTGAGGATTTATGTGATGTCTACCTTCAACTGGACGTATAGTAATGGACACAGAAGCTCTGTAACCCTTTGCTTATCTAGAGCAGGACACTGTTTGGGAAGAATGTGCTGCAGTGCGCTGTGATTCACAAAACGTATGTCTGGTTTTGCCCTGAGCTCTGGGATTTCACCTTTAAATCGATAAAGAACAAAGGGACATCGAAAGTTTTCATTTACACTGCTTTTAACAGCATACAAAGAATATCACATAAATGCACATATATATGAGTGCATATGTGTGTATCTCACAACCTTAGATAAATATACTACATTCAAGCAACAGAAGAGATTACTAATGAGATTATTAGTAATACATTTTCACCTACTTTTGCATATTAGATTATGTCAAAAACATGGCCCACCGACTTTAAAAGCTGTTTGAAAAATGAATTTCTAACATATTGTCAATGAGTTACAACTATGAAATTTTCTTATTCAATGGTTAAAAAATTTGGAAAATAGGACTACTTGTCTCAAAGGAACATAAACTAATTTTCATATTATTGATGTTTTTTCTAGAGAGACTCCAATGTTTCCTTCTCCAATAATTTTTCTTTCCTTACATTAAAATGAATTTCCTCTTTATATTTATTATAAATTTTACAATCTTACTTATTAATTGATCCAACACATATTTTAAACTCTCTAAATATTTCAAAATCAGATCAGCTTTGTGAAGAGAAAAATGTTGTCAATAATTATATGAAACACTTACATAAAGCATTTCATGCAAATAAAAGTCAAAATCTGCTCGGATTATATAACCAAAAATTTTAATAGAGACAAAATGTGAGTGAAAAATACTAAAACAGAAATCATTAAATGTAATTATAGATGTAACCAAGGTAATAATATAAAATTTTTAAAATTACCATGTATTAACTAGAGATGAAAATGTGATGTCATATACAACAGATTGGCCTGAATATATGTCTAAGTTAAATAAGACTCTTCAAGAAAGAAATAGTCAATAAATGTTATTTTTACCACAAATGACTAACATTGAAGAAACAGTAGGGTTGATTTAAAGAGTGTGATATTTTTACTATACCAGCTTATACAAATATAGTCAAATAATCTCTTAGATACAGATGATGGATAAAGTAATTAGTATTTAAGTTTTAAAATAAAATATGCAAATAATACCTAAAATGTACATACACTGTACCTGGATTTTCCACTGCTGGAAGGCTCTGTAACACAAAATTCGGATCTACACAGATTTCATCTGGGAAAGTTTAACTCAATCATGGATCTCTGTTTCGATATTGGTGAATTTCTAATCACTCTTATTATTGATTATTTGTAAAGAAAGGAGATGAAGTTTTAGAATAGAGAAAGAAAGAGGATGTCTAAGAAGCAGTGAGGGCTTCTGCAGTGGCAAATTGAGAGAGATTTGCAAATCTTGGCAAGGAAAAGGAGTCTGCGAAGGAAAACATTATAGGAACGTAGTTATGGCCTGGAAAATGCCTGCACCTCCAACCATGTGGGAATTTAAATCAAATTTACTCAGAGCATCACAGCCGTTGATGTTATTCTATTTACTTGGGACCCCACGGGGCACTGAGATAAAGAAGGTGGGAGTGGATTATGATCAGAAAGGCATTGATCAGAAAGGCAATGATCATTTGGTTAGATGACAGGAAGAAAACAAAAAAATCAAAACACAAAACTCCCTCTTTATGTGTTTCACAGTCGCAATAGAACAAAACAGTATCTAAGCTTCTCATTGAAAGTGTGGAGGAAAGAGATTAGACAAACTTCTAGTGAGTAAGGGAGGTAAAAATGAAAACTAATTCCACAACACCCATTGTGATTAACGTATGAGTACAAAGTGCCATCTACATATAATTCGTTTGTTGCGTTATCTTTATGGCTTTATTATTGTGACTTTAAATACAGAAGATGGGCTTCTGCAGGCTCATCTTCTCACTCCCATTGTTTCCCCATATGATGGAAAATTTCTCAATCGCAGTTCCTATACAAGCCCTTTAGGAACCCAGAACAGCTGGTTAGAGAGGAGTTATTTTAAACCAGGCACAAGAGTGGAGTGTTGACTTCATAGATAGGTGCACCTTTACAGTAAGAAGAATTCTTCACCCAGGAAGCACTGAAAATTCAAAAGGACAAAAAAGTAAAAGAGACACAGGAACACTCATACACTGCCGGTGGGACTGCAAACTAGTACTTCTATGGAACGTGGTACGAAGTTACCTCGGAATTTAAAGCAGAACTACCATTTGATCCAGCAATCCCACTCCTGGGGATTTCCCCAAAGGAAAAAAAGACATTCTGTAAAAAAGGCATCTGCACTAGAATGTTTATAGTGCACAATTCACAATTTCAAAGAGATGGGAACAACACAAGTATCCATCAATACATGAGTCGATTCATCAACTGTGGTATATGTTTACCATGGAGTACTACTCAGCCATAAAAAATGGCGAACTAATATGCTTTGTATTAACCTGGATGGAACCAGAAGCCATTTTTCTAAGTGAAGTATCACAAGAATGAAAAAACAAGCACCACATGTACTCGCTGTTAAACTGGAACTAATCAATCAATACTTATATGCAGATATGGAAATAACATTCGTCGGAGATCAAGCAGGTGGGGGGGGAGGGAATGGGTAAATTCACACCTAACGGGTACAGTGCACACTATCTGGATGATGGGCACACTTATAACTTTGACTCAAATGGTACAAAAGCAATTTATATAACCAAAACTTTTGTAGCCCTGTAATATTCTGAAATAAAAAAAATGGAAAAATAAAAATACAGAAAAATGATTTACAAAAAATTGAAAGAAGTTAAAAAATGAAATGTAGCAAGTACAGAATTGATTAAATCGGTTTTACATTACCTTTCTAACCTGTAAGTCTCCCTAAAAATATATACGAAACAAAATAGGTTCAAAAGGGTGGAATAAAAATCAAAATATGAAAAGTAAGGAATGTGAGTAAATCTGAAATACTGAAAGTCTATCGGATAAAGACCCTTAACTCTGGAATACGGTAAAGAAGTCCTCTGTTTTGGAGACTAACAGATTCTTTACAAAACAGATTCTTCAAGGGGGAACTGGTATGGATAGACTTTTTCATGATAGTGTGAAATATCCTTCCTGATTTTTCAGTCATCTTACTTGGTTCCCGACCAAATTAATTATTCTAATGACTAACTTCTCCAGGTGCTCCCTACTTGAAAAGGAGTAATATCTTCTGCAGCTGGTCATGTGTTGGCCAATCAGATCTATTTTAAATGATGCTCCACTTTACAAGAAATATATATTATATATTAGTAGATCAGTTTTTCTATGACTTGAGAACTCCTGGGTATACTAGTAAAGTTAATAAATAACTTAGTTATTCATTAATGGCTAGTAAGGATTCTTCATTATTAACCATCTTAGGGGATAAAAAGCCCTCTGTCGTATTGCCTGGGAGCTCAAAGTCCAGCGAGGACACGGCACGCACAGCACGCAGAGCGTGAGACTGCGCGGCGGTTACCGCTGCCACACAGGCGGGTGCCAGGAGAGCAGCAGGAGCATGTCTGAGACGGCGTGGAGTCAGCGAAAACGCCTGATGTGCCCTGAGACCAGAAAGAGGCGACACTTGCCAAATGATGGGCTCGAGGAAAGGCATTCCAAGCTACAGGAGAGGTTTACACAAGTCTAATTTCCTCAGAGTCATCTTGTGATAAATATTGCAATAAAATCACAGTTGGCAAGATCAAAGCATCTCGTGTGGGCACCTCTAAACAGTATGCCACAGGCTGGGAAGCAGCAGAAAGAATTTTATTTGACAATGGCTTTTTCTTAAGCAATAAGAGGGCAGTGAGGCTGACTGATTGTAAATAAATCTTCTAAAAATTTCCTAAGAAAGTCAGATATCTCCATAAAAACACATTTTGAATCACCTGTGGCATTGATATCGACACTGAACATGGACATTTCCTGAAACATTCTCTCCACAAATTGTACGTTACGTATTCCAGACCTGATCCGAAAGCTCACGAAGCAGCACTTACTAGATTCAGACTTGGCAGTCAGGCACGGAAGGGCAGCTTCCCGTGCAAGACCAACGATGGCACGACCACATGGCTAGTCATTGTTTCAGACCAGCGTCATCATGTCCAATTAACGCGGGGCCCTCTTTGGATGTCCTGCAAAATCTGAATCTTCACTTTCAGTATCTGCAGGCATCATAGATACCTGACTCTTGTGCGTTGTGTGTTGAAATCCTAACAGCCACGGGGAACGAAAACATATGAAAATGGCGAGTAAAGTGCTGCAATATTACTGGCCATTGTGAAACATGATAATTTTATATAAAAGCTGTTAATCATGTCGACTAGATAAAGAAATACGGAAACAGTTAATCCATAACATATTAAGAGCTGTTGTTAGCTGCATAATTTATGCAGAAAAGTCGGTTAATGGGTACAAGAATACAGTTAAACAGAAGAAATAAGTTTTAGTGTTCAATAGTATGGTAGGGAAACTATGGTTAACCATAATTTATTATATACTTCAAAATAGACAGAAGAGAAGATTTGGAATGTTCCCAACAAAAAGAAATGATGAATGTTTGAATTACGGGTGTCCTAATTACCCTGATTTGATTATTACACATATATGCCTGTATCAAGAAATCACACATGGGGGGGCAAGGGCAACATACGTAACCTAAACATCTGTACCCCCATAATGTGCTGAAATAAAAAAAAAAAAATAAAAATAAAGAAATCACACATGCCACACAAATATGTACAATTGTTACATATCAATAAAAAAATTTTAAAAAGAAAGCCCAATGTAAAAAAATAATTAAAAAGTAAAACATAAATAAAATTATGAATAAAGCTTAAAAACAAATGCTGACTAAATTTTTAAATAACATAAAACTGCTGAATCATATAGATTATAGTATATCATCATTAAAGTATGATGAAATGAATTAATATTTGCAAAGTCTGTAGAATAATGCCTAGCACGTACAATGTGCTATTTAAGTGTGTATTAAATAAAAATAAAACCACTGTGTGCCACATTCTTAATCTCAAACAAAACACTCTTCACAAAGCAGTCATTCATCTGATGACAATCTATTGTCACTCACAATGCGACACACTTTCCTAGGTCCTTGGGTAACATCCGTGAGTGCAGCAGGTGAGGCTCTTCAGAGCTACATGCTACCAGGGAGGGACAGACACGGAATTGGACATCACGTGGAAGGAAATTGACCAGTGTTTTGGAAATGCAAAGTGGCTCTTATTTTTAAACTACTTTTAATATCTACTTGTTTATTTAATTCCACTTAAACCTAAATCTTTCAAGAAATGATCTAAGAGTACTTTGTATCCAGTAGGAAAGAGCCAGGAGTAGGGTATGACTTTGCCACGCCAACATTTCACAGGTAGGGAAAACACCAAGCCATGCACAATGATGCAGGCGATAAATCATCTTCCGTCCGGACTTAATAAGGCCGTGAATTATTAAACAAAAGAGGGAGCTTGTTGGAAAGACGAAGGTACCTAAAGAGCAGCCCTGTGGGCTCTCACTGACAGCGGGGACTGAGCTCTCTCGAGGTTCTCGCAGTGTGAAGCGTGAGACTCAGAGGCACTCAGGCACTTAACGGTGCAGGAAAATTACTGTTTCCACAACAGATCTGACATTTAACAACGTGACTATGGAAAGTGGAAAGTAAATAAATTAGAAGCTTTAATAAAGGCTCCGACTGATCTCTGTGTCCTGGGGGTTTGTACCAGGATGACAACACGAGGCCCCGGCCTTCCCTTTTGCTTCTTGCCGCATTCCCTATTCCCCGGCTCCCACAGACGCCTGCTAGCCACCTGCTCCCTGTCACAAATTGTGTGGCACTTAGGAGTTTTGCCGGGTTGTCTTCCACCTAAATGTTAAGGAGGCAGAAAATAAGGAAGCTTCTGAAGTTCCGGCCAGGTTTTAAAATTTGATATGTTAAAACTGTCTGCAGTTTAGTATGTTCACGAAAGTGAGCCAGTGATGACCTCCGATACCGCGAGGCAGACTGCGGCCCGGCACCCTGGTGTCAAACCCCCGGAGCCTGTCCAGGGGGACCCGCTGGAGTGCAGGTGGCTCATGGCCGAGCGAAACATCACCGAGTTCAAACGCCCACATCCTTAAGGCCTTAAATAATCTCGCTTCATGCTGAATTCATCTATAGATATTTATGGTATTTAGATAAAGGAAACTTATCTCTACTATCATAGAAAGATAGCGAAGAATATAGCAGGAATTGTCCCTTTTGTGGTAGGTTTATTTTGTTCAGTTAAATTAAGAGTTATTAGGCTTATTTAATGAATCAAATAATAAATTACATTTTCTAAAACGACTGCAATTCTTGATGGGAAGAAGGCCCGGTTTCCAATTTCCCAAGGCCATTTACAAAAATAAACAGACACACAGGCATGCCTCGGAGGTATCACAGGTTCGGTTCCAGAGCGCTGCCACAGAGCCGATAGGCAACGCAGGAAGTCACGCAGACTTTTCGGTTTCCCGGTGTGATAAAATTTATGTCCATACTATCTTATAGTCTATTCAGCGAGCAGTAGCATTAAGTCTAAAAACAGTACATACTTTAATTAAAAATATTTTATTGCTAAAATGCTAATGATCATCTGAGCCTTCAGTGAGTCCTGATCTTGTTGCTGGGGTGGGTGTGCCTGCGTGGTGACAGCTGCCGACCGATGAGGGTGGCGGTTTCTGAAGGGTGACAGTTTCTTAAAATAGCACAATAATGAGGTTTGGTGCATCGATTGACTCTTCCTCTCACAAAAGATTTCTGGACAGTAGGCAGTCCTGTCTGTTAGCATTTTACCCACAGAACTTCCTAATTGGAGTCAATTCCCTCACCCCCTGCAGCTGCTTATCAAGGAAGCTTACATAATATTCTCATTCTCTTGTCATTTTGACAATGTTCACGGCATCTTCCCCAGGAGTAGATTCCATCTCGAGAACCCACTGTCTTTGCTCATCCATAAGAAGCAACTTCTCATCCACGCAAGTTTTACCAAGAGTCTGCAGCAATTCAGTCACACCCCAGGGTCCACTTCGAATTCTAGCTCTCTTGCTGTTTCCACCACGTCCGCAGTGACTTCCCCCACTGAGCCTGGAGCCCCTCACGGTCATCTGAGGGTTGGAACCAGCATCTTCCAAACTCCTGTTCATGTTGATATTTTCACCTCCTCCCATGAATCGCAAATGTTCCCAATGGCATCTAGAGTGGGGAATCCTTTCCGGAAGGTTTTCGGTTTACTTTGGCTGGATCCATCAGAGGAATCACTCTCTACGGCAGCTATAGGCTTATGAAATGCATTTCTTAAATAATAAGACTAGAAAGTCAAAGTGATTCCTTGATCCATGGGCTACAGAACGGATGTTATATTAGCAGGCATGAGAACAACGTTCGTCTCCTTGCACATCTCCATCAGAGCCCTTGGGTGGCCCGGTGCGTTGTCAGTGAGCAGAGATACTGTGAAAGGAATCTCTTTTTCGGAGCAGTGCATCTCAACAATGGGCGTGAAACAGTCAGCAAGTCCTGCTGTAAACAGATGTGTCTTCATCGAGGCTGTGTTGCTTCCTTCACGGACAACAGGGGGAGTCAATTTGCACAATTCTCAAGAGCCCTAAATTTTCAGAATAGTAAATCTTTTTGCAATGACGAATTCTGTGCTGCAGAATAAAATGCAAATTTACTTACTCTGGCGGAGGAAGTCTTCGCAGCTGGATTCTGCTGTATCTGTCCAGCTCACCTGTGCAGCCATCTCAGTGCAACAATCCCACCTCCCCTCTGTGGTGCGGTTGCTTAAGCCCCGGTGCCGGCCACTCTCTGTGTGCTCCTCCCCAAAACCGCGTCCCCAGCGTGTCAGCCACCCAATAAATTTCTATCGAACCTTTACAAGGCGGATCAAGCAGTATCCCACTGGGAAGAATTCCAGTCCTTTCTAGCATCTGGTTTACTGTATCCCAGACACCCTAATATTTACATTGATGCCATATTGTATGGTAATTGTGTGTGTCCTGTGGGTTTCTCCACAGAGTTGTCAACCCCACTGAGACAGGACACAGGTGTTTTTTCCACCAATATCTGGCCTCCAGATATTTTAAGGCTGTGCAGTCACATACTTTTGCTTGGTTTGCATCAAATCCACATAATTTTTTCAGATAAAAAAAAACCTCTGAAAAGATTATTAAAATAGTGCTTGAAAATGATTATCATAGTACAAAATGTAAAAATAGTGAAGATTTTAAAATTAAAATTCCATAGTTTATGTTTCAAGATTTTTTTTGTTAAATGACATTTTACTGACACTATTTACACGAAATATTTCTATGACACAAACCATTGAAAACATCTTATGAAAGGTAATAGCCCCAAATGCGTAAACAATTAGAGTGTAGTTAACATTTTCAGAACCGTTGACTCTGTTTGGAAATATGTCTTCATGCTCCTAGCAGCAGACTGAGCTTTTGCTTTTAACCAGAATACAGCTAGCATGCATCAAAATCATGGATAGTTTGTAAGAGTTTATAGCCCTAAACTGTTAAAATTTTTCACTTGATAAAATGGCAACAGAATAATTGAATCTATATAATAGAGATTTTTGCTTTTATTTTATTTGAATGTGCATTATCTATCCAAAGGTCATAACAATACTTCAAAGTGATATTATACTGACTTTATGTTACTGGATAGTAGCTAATCTTGTTCTCCAATGCCAAAAGATGCATTCCTGCACTGAGCTATGTGCGGTGGGACTCATGAATGACGCCCATGATACCGTGTGATTCCCTTTAGCCATGACTTGCGGATGGCAGCACTTCTGTACGACGCTGAGTAGGAACACCCTGTACACCTGTGGCAGATAATGCGAATTAGAATAATGATGTGGTCAATATCTCCACATTGTCACAGAAGAAACCAGCTTTCGCGCTCTGCGTCCCCGGACCATGTCCTCTGTCACCCTGTGTTTACGCAGAGATACGACCACCCACCTACAAGTGTTTAATAAACTCCAGCAGGAAGGGAAATGCCCCAGGAATGAGACCCTGGGACCCATATAGAGACTGAGGAAACAGACCCCTACTGACTACTCTGAAGGTAACAATATTCCCATTTGAGGAAGGAAAAAATAAAATAGGCTCTGTCATCAAACACACAAATGCTGAAGATTCAGGGAAGTAAAGCGAATAGGAATCCTAGAAAATAATTACATTCCTTGTGCATTTATCTCCTTTGAAATATACTTTAAAATTTAAAAATGGTCCTCCTACCTACGCTGCCTTCCACAAGAAAGAGTACGGAAAGAAGAAGGAAGAGACACATAAAAGGGTGAGAATTAGACAAAATTGCCAATTCATTTACTTTCCTCTGACTTGGGT
Source organism: Avahi laniger (assembly GCA_963575035.1). Classification (NCBI taxonomy): domain Eukaryota; kingdom Metazoa; phylum Chordata; class Mammalia; order Primates; family Indriidae; genus Avahi; species Avahi laniger. Next base: position 30,131 of record CAUYSK010035422.1, on the reverse strand, counting down.
GAAAAACAAAATAGGGAAGGGAGGCTCTTCTGTCTCCGTGACACTGTGGTTAGCGTGGTGGGCGTCCTCTTTCTTTGCCGGAAGGTTTCTCACTGAGTCACGCTGTATCAAGTCAGAAGGCGTCCCGGCAAGGCAGAGGGAAAACACGGGCACAGCTGGCTCATTTACAAACACACACGGAAGCAGCCCTGCTTTCCATCCTCTGTTCTAGCAATGTCCTCCATCTGGAATTATGACCCTATTATTTCTGCATGTTCACGTTCACCTCTCCTGAGAGGCTGATTCAACTGCCAGTCCTGGGCAGAGCCTGCTTCCTTGTCTGCTGTCCCCATCGCACCTGGCAGGCGCCTCCCCGCTCTCTGCGGTCTGGACCGTGTCTCCGTGGCTGTGCGGCGGTGCTCTGCTTCCTTCGCCGCTGCACCGGCGCACGGCGCAGCTCTGAGCATGACCCTGTGACTTTACAGGACACAGTGGAGCATCTTGCTCACAGCAGCTACCCAAGGGTATTTGCCAAATAAATGATCAAAACATGAATCTATTGACTTGACGACACATTGGAAGTATTACTAAATTTATCTGACTGAAATTTTATCATTAACGATTTGTTACAGGAAGTGGGAATTGTCTTTTTAATGTGATTAAGCCCAGAAGGGAATGTACATTAGTAATTGTTGACAACTCTTTGTGAATTAGGTTTTTGTTTATCCAATCAAGAACACTTGTTTTTAAACAATCTGGAAATAGATGGTAGTATATTTTTACCAGGAGAGGGTGAAGATGGAGATGTGGTCCCAAATGCAAGCAAATGTGGACAGGGACAAGGGACAGATACAGTCTGTGTCTGTGCTTTACGAGAGAAAACAACACCATCCCCCACACACATGCAACAGCCTCGGTCACCATTAATCCAACGCAGAGCCACACGGAATACACGTAACTAAAACATCATGTTTTCTAGAAAGGGACACATATCATTTACATTTTATAAATACCCTCAGGAAAAAATATAATGAATCTGACCTAGGGTTATTCCAAAACTGAGAAAGGAAGACGGTGTGGGGTCTTATTTCTGTGTGTGATGAAACTCAAGTGTCACCACGGTGTCAGGACGTTCAAATCCAGACTGCGGCGGGCAGATGGAGGTGCAGAGGCCCTTTGTCCGTGAACGTGTTTCCAGAAAGTTACTTTGTGCAAAATTGAAGAGCAAGCAAGAGTCTAAGATCCTGGGCAAAAAGCTCTCCTTAGACGTTACATTTATCGTATTACCGTTTTCCTACATGAAGTAAATGTTCAGAGGAGATAATTATAAACAGTGAGAATCCTGGCCAAGATTGACTTTTTTCAACTCACTGCATACTTAACTTTAGTTAAGTTGGATTTTCAAGTAGGTATTATTGAGGGAATTTGAAAGCGATTATTGAATTTAAGTAGATTTTGATAGAAACAATACTGTTTCTTAGATGAATGAATATTTCTCAGATAACTTATTGTTATAAATTTCTACATCAGTTCTTTTCACATAAAATAAATGAGTTCTTTTTTTTTCAGTCTAAAATGTTTAGATGGATTTAATCTATTTTTAACTTATTTTCATTGTGGAACTTTCCATATAGCTAAAGCCAGAATAGTTGTCAACATTATCATTTATTCATTAATGTATCCATTCATTCACTCATTCGAAATGTAACTACTGTTTGCATGAAATGCAAGCCCACCCTCTAGTTCATCATATGGAATATTGAACCTTCTATATTAGTATAATTTTGATAAAGGTAAATGCTATAGTTTGGACAACTAATTGAATAAACATTTTCCTATAAACAGAATTACTAAAATTGAATATAGGAGAGCCAGACAGGGTCTACAGAAGGTTATGTAGGGTTTTCTTAAGAAAAGGGTGGCGAGAGGGAAGAAAGTCTTCCAAGCAGGGTAAACAGCAAAAGAAAATGAAGGGAACGCTTCAACGTTTGCCCTGGGCGGGTGGAAAGGATGGGTAGCTGGGAGGTGCAGCTGGGAGAGGGCGTGTGCGGGAAGGTGTTGTGAGGCCACTGTGAGCATGAGGGCCAGATAACAAAGGGGATATTTCTTGGTCAATGGAGTTTGAATTTTATCTTGTATCGGGGATTTGAGACAGAGAGAAAAATGACAAGTAGGGTGCATGGGAAATTAAGTTCATAATGCAGAAAGGAGTCTCTCATGTCCTAACCAAGCACAACCACAGACACAAAACAGGTTTATTTTTACAAAATCAAAATAGAGACTCATAAAATGTATCCTCGAGGAGCTATTGGACTTCCCAAATAAGGTATTTGCAGCGATTGGAGTACACATATCCAGTTCGTATAAGCTTTCAATTTCAGAGTAATTGCCAGTTGTAAAGACAAAGAAAGAAAAGATGGCAAGGATAAAAATGATCCTATTTTAAGATACCACCTAAACTATATAGTGTAGAACAAAAAAACCTATATCTTCTCTACATAATTCTTCACCATAAAATAGTTTTTTGTACAGACTAGCATATTACATAATAAAAACAGTAATAGAAACTCATATCAGATATGCACATAGGACTGTACGAAAAGTTATACACTGCATTATATATGTAATAAAATATTTGCAATAAATATTTGCAATAAATCAATGAACAGTTACGAGAAATCTTTTTTGAGGAATCTTTTGCCAGATTTACAATATAAGTTTTCTGCTTTGTTCAAACATTCAATGGCTTGGAAAGATAACACAGTCTTCCGGGCTTTACTTAGTCTACCTTTTATTATGTCCCTCTATGGACAATTTACTTTTCCTTAAAATAAATTTTATTAGAATTTGATTTGCTCAAGGAAAATAGTGCAGTATTGCCCATAGGAAATTGTGTGCAAATATATCCGATGACAGGTAGGTTTACAACCACCCTCTCTGATGCAACATAAATGTAAAATTCTCTCACAGGAGAGAACAAATCTAAAATTTTGGCAAAGCAAGGTTACTCTGGATTTTTTGTCTATTAGAAGGTCATTATTCTTTGGCCATTTGTAAAAACTGACAGTGAATAAAATTCCCATGGTTACCTCCAGGCGTTAGAACCACAGGTGATTTTTACTGTATATTTTTATCTGTTTTATGAGTTTTCTATAATGTGCATACATGATATTTACAAAAAAGAATTTTTTTTTTTCGGAATGTTATCTCTAAGTAAAGGTACCGACAGGCTGACATTCGCTAATCCTCGATGACTTGTTTGTAAGCCCGTCCCTCTCCGTCTCTCTTTCGCAGGCGTCAGGTGAGGTGCACTTTGTGCAGGTGACCCCAGTCTCACTGGTGCCGTCCGACCTGGTTTCTCCGCGTTTCTGCAGCGCCTGCAGCTACACCCGCTGTATCGTACTCTCCTGCTATGCTCATTCGTGTTTCTCCCTACTAAAGTCGAAGCTCCTTGAGGTGAGGGACACCACCTACCACCTCATCTCTTCATTCCTACTTCCTACATTCCTTTACAGTTTGCTTGAGGAATTACAACGAACATGCTAGACTTTGTAGTCTTCTTGGGGTAAACATATCATCCTCCTACAGTGTCAACCACGTAAGTAAGTACTCAACAGAGGCTTGCTGAGTGAGCACTGAAATGGCACAGAATGGCATTATTTCTTTTTGTCCCCTCTGTTTGTGTTTCTCATTTTTTTCTTTCCCGCTTTCTTTTGGAATGTACAATTTTTGTTTAGAATTTCATTTTAGTTAATTTACTGGTCTTTTAGTTATATTTTTGTATAATTTTGTATAGTATTTTGTACAGTTTTCTTGAGAAATTACAATAAACATACTAGACCTGTTAGTCTTTTGGGGGTAAATATGTCATTTTATTAAAAAAAGGTATGAAGAATGCAATTATAGAGGTCCATTTACCCCACTTCTTTTGTTTTGGTATGATTATCATTTACAACCACATGCATTTCAAGTCCCTAAAAACAATGTTGTAATTTTTACTTAAATAGTCTTACACACTTTAAAGAAAATAAGAGAAAAAAAAATTTTTTTGTTTTTTTTTTTAACCAAAGCATTTACCGTTTATAGTGCTCTCCGTCCTTTATTGAAGAGCCAAGTTTTCACTTCCTATTATTTCCGTAAAGTCTAAACAACTTATTTAGCATTTTGTGAACTGCAGGTCTCCTGATGGCAAATCTGCATAGCTTTCTCTTATTTTCTTCTACATTCTGCCTCATTCTTGAAGAAAGTTTTCATATAATATAAATGTCTGGGGTGTCAGTTACCTTTTTGCTTTGTTTTGTTTTGTTTTTCTTTTAATGCCTTAAGGATGTTGTTCCACACAGATGGCCCCCATGATTTTGGATGTAAAATCAGCAATAATTTAACTTGTCCTCTGTATGTAACGTGTCATTTTTCTCTGCTTGCTTTCAAGGCGTTTCCTCTCTTTTGGTGGCAGTTTGGCTGTGATGTGCGTGTGCGTGTGGCTTCTTTGTTCATCTCCTTCAGCTCATTGTGTCTTGAGTCTTTACTTTTTGTTTTTTTTTAATAAATTTGGAAAACTTCAGCCATTACTACCTCAAAGATACTTTCTGCCTTATTTTCTCCCTCTTCTCCCCATGGAATTCCAGTATCACTTGTGTCAGACATTCTGATATTGTCCCACAGAACCCTGTGTATTGTTTCTCTGTCTTGTTTTCTCTTCTGACTCGGAAACATGGGTCTAACATCAAGTCCCCTAACTCTTATGTCATTCTCAGTCCCTTAAGTCCCCCCAAGCAAACTTATTAGTTTTGTAAAAATTTAAGATATTATATTTTTCAATACTTGGTCATTCATTCAGTTTTCATTTTATAGCCCTTATTTCTCTGCTGACATTTCTAACTTTTTAAATCAAGAACATTGCTTCCTTTATTTCTTAAGCATAGTTGTAACAGCTGCTTTAAAATCCTGGTCTGGATTTTAAAGTCCAATATCTGAGTCCTATCAAGCTTGGTCTAAGTTGTTGGTCTTTTTTAATTTTTAATTTTAAATTGTCTTAAAACGATCTTTTTCTCCCTTTAAAACATACTATGCTGGGTGATTTGCCATTGTCCCCTATAATAGTGAATATTATTTTTGGAGCTTCTGGACTCTGTTATATCTGTTTAAAGTGCTGTTTTTTTTTTTCCTGAAATTTAATTTTTTTTTTTAAATTTTTTGGCAGACAATGGATGAGACTTGAACTGAAAACTCTTCCTGGTGAGGGGCGGGACGCAAATCTCGCATCTTCAGTTGTCCCACTTTGAATCTGCCTTGCACGTGCACAGTTCAAGAGTCAGTTAAAATCGCAGGCAGAATTTCGAACCGCAATTTGTCACTCCCCACTACAATCTCTCCTTGCTGGAATTCCTTCCTTGTTTTCCAGGGGCTGCGATTTCTGTGGTTCAGAAAGAATGTGGGTGTCACGCCGGCATATCCGTTGTATCTCTCAGCACTGACTTCAGCATGTCCCTGGACTAAAAGCCTAAGAGTGGGTGCTTCCGCGCCGGCTGTTGGGCTCGGGCAGAATCCGCGTGCATCCTTCCGCTTTCTAGCGCTCTCAGTTTGTGGGGGTTCTATTTTACTTATTTTTATATTTTATCCATATCTGCCAGGGAAGGAGGATTGGGTCCAATAGGTGTTTGTTTCAGCATCCTAAATTGCATTTTTTACGGAAAAAACCATTTTTTTTTTGCCCTCAGGATGTATTTGCTTATACTTGACACAAACATACAAATACTAGTTTTCAAATAGAGCTAGCAACTTTAATTTTTTTTTTGCATTCTGTGTGCCAAGTATGTTATAAAGTTATATTATTTTAATTCTTATTACTTTGGGAAATAGGTTTTATTATTTCAAATTTGCAGTGAAGGGAATTGATACTATAACACATACAATCGCTGTAAACTGTAAACAGGTCTTAAATAGCTGGATTTCAAGTCAGGGGCATAGTTAAACTTATATAGGAAATGTGAGGATATGTGGGTTTATATGTTTGTGTTTTATGTGTTTATGTTTTGAAAATTAAACATCCATAGGATTAAGAAGGGCTTCCTGCATTCCCGTGGGCCTCCTGGAATGGTTCCAACACTGCACCTTGGGAGTTCAGGAACTGACGCGTGTTTGCAGCGTTCACCTGGCTCTCTGCGGTTCCCGTGACCTTCTCTGCACATACGGCCTCGGAGTCCTGGAAACTCTCAGAGTATGAAAATCACAGGGCTGTAGGCAGCCAGAAAGCCCTATTTTCCACTATAAAAATTTATAAGCTTGAAAATAACCCCAAATTCTTTTATAGTGGAACTAAGTCGAATCAATACAACCTTGGCTGCGTTGCTACTTGGTGTATTCTTTCAAAAATCTTGTTAATTTTATTCGTGACATTGGGTGATGCCTTGAACTACACATTATTATACTCTATATGTAAATGCCCACCAAATTATCACCTGTAAGCGTAGTATAGAAATACGGAAGTCATTCACTTTTGTTTTCTCTTTATGTTCTCTTTATGCTTTATTTCCAGTCACAATCATTATTCTGGAAATTGGTACAAAGTGAACACTTCAGTGATCTCATTTCTAGAAACAGTCAAGGCTGAACGCTTCAAAGACAGCTTATAACAATTAGTCATTTAAAAAAATAAAAGCAATAGGTACATTAAGTGATGAGAATGTGAAAACAGGCCAAAATTAGACTTGAAAGAAGAGATTCAGGAAATTTGGCTGAAGTAATACAAAATGAAGAGTTGTGAAAATTGACAGTTCTTAGTCACATAGGAGCAAGGTCATACTTAATGAAGCTAAAAAAAGTAAATTTAGAAGAAGCTGAGGGACATTTTGGGCACTATTTGCTATTCCCTGTGAGTGTCTTACTTAGATTCTATTTTCTGCCCACCCTCCCTGTCCTCATCCAACATTCTTTCGGAGGCCCTGGATGTGTCTTGGAGCCAGATGGCACAAAAATAACCACACTATTCATCCTACAGTATGAGGGACATACTCACTTTTCAGTGTTGAAATAAATAAAGTGAAATGAATTGAATTTTAATGAATTTATTCTGGGAAATTATTCTCTGAAGTACAGTTATATTTAGATTATTTCTAAGTAACTTGCTAACACACAAATATTGACTCTTATGTATGACAGCTCTGTTTCCCATAGCGGTAACTTATAGCCTTGAAAATGAACCCTCCCCTCAAAATGTTTCTAAATCATTTATCTCAGTATTAATTAGTTTAAAATTGTCAGTATCCAAACAGTTTAAATTCAGTAATATAGTCAACATGAAATCTAGATCTATACATGTATTTATTTGAAGTAGTCTTAACCTATAAGAAATGTTTTTGATAATTACCTCTCTTGATAAATCACTGCAGTAAAATGCTTATCGTTGGCTTTGGAAGGTTTTAATGACATTAAAGAAAGTTACACTTATAGTTTCTAATTTTGCGTATTAAGTTTTGTTATAGTATTGATACGTAGTAGAACAATTTTATAATATAATTTATTGGTCAGCTTAACTGAATTTTAACTTGATTATACTCATAGTATGCATATATAAATATAACGCATACCCTATAGGTTCCAATTAGTTTATGTCATTATGCCAAATCATAAACAAATTATACCACTTTTATGCACAATAGAAAGCAAAAACAAATGATTTTATAAAGAAAAAACATGAAACATTTGGCATCTGAATATAAAATGCGTTATTTAGTCCATAAACTGCAGCAAATTTTTCAATAGAAATCCCATCAAGATTGAACACACATGATTATTTACCTTCAGAAAGGCATTTGTACAAAAACCTGTTTATGTTCCATTATACAAATCTAAAATTTGGTACTTTATAAAGTGCGATATTGGGCACATGATGTGTCATAAATATTCCCATGGGAAGCTAAAGAATCCGATATAAATTCTTCACCTATAAATCATTTCAAACTGCTGTCCTACATATGAGCAGAACTCCATTTTAATATGATGATATCAGTCCCTTTCATTGACAATAGTAAGTTAATATTCTGCAGAGAAACGGGACATCGAGACTCCAGATCGTTTAATTCCATTGATTCAAAAGAAAAAGAACATTGCTTGCAAAGTAGTTGTCTTCAGTTATCATAGTGGTATATGACCATCTGCCTGAATCCTTTTTCCTGGTGGAATTTCCTGAGTTTTCATTTCTCCCCACTAGGATACACACTCCTTTTCAATGGTCTCACGGCAGCAGTAGTTCCTCTTTATAAGACATCACATTTTGAAATTCCATATATTTTGTGTGTGACAATTTGAGTCTGTCTTCTCTAATAGGCTATAAACTCTGCAAAGGGGACAATGCCTGCCTCTGCTCACTATGGATGATGAGTAAATAATGCTGCTACAGTGAATTGAAGATTTTCTTCAGACTTATTAGACACACAACTAAATCGTATACTCTAAGTACAGAAGAGTTAAGGGAAATTAGGGAGGGATAAAATTTTGCTAAGCTGAAAATCCTTCCCTGTAGTACATTAAAAAATGTAAATGATATTTAATTCTAGTATTTATAGTTTAAGGATTTAGAATTATCTAAAAAACATAATAAAATGTTATAGCAGAACCACAGAATAAAGATAAATTGCTAATATATGTCATGTGTATACAAAATATAGATATGGAAGTTCCTTAACAGGTGAAGCTCTGAAATATCTTTTTTCTAAGGCTAAAGAACAGATAAAAAGTAAAATATTATTTTTAATGTCAAAACAAGTTTTATAACTGCTAACATCTCTAATGGAAATGGCTTATGCTAAAATTTCTTGTTATAGGTAAAATAAAGTGACAAATGAATTCTGTATGAATTGATAACTGAAAATGTCATATATTCCCTTGGAGAATATATGTAATTGGTAAGATATTAAACAGTGATTCATTTATTCCTCATTCTGTGTAGTGGAGTTAATCTATTATTATAATATAACTCACTGTGTTAGGGAAATTGTCTTGATTTGTGATATATCTTCAAGCACTGGGTTCATTTTGCAGATGTAAAATTGTCAGTGCAGGAGTGGTTTGCATGTGCTTGGGTTTGCTATACCTTCCAGAGGGTTTCCTGCTGGGCCAGGTTTCTGGGGAGGTTCTGATGAGCCACGTGGACCTTAGATTCTGTCCACTGCCAAGAAGCAAGAAGGTTCTTCCTGGACAATCAGAAAGGAATTACCCAGTTCATATCTGCTGTAGATTATATATGTAAAATTGGATTTTTTCTCAATGTATTGGTATTTTATATAGTCTGAGAAAATAAATAAGTATTCTGTCACTCTAAAATTCTACAATATATAATGGTTTCTTCCTCTGAGTGGGTGGAGGCTTTTTTAATTCTAGTACTATTACAGAGAGATAAACAGAGATTTTCTTCGGTTTGTTGAAGATTGTAATTTTAATAGTGGCAAAATGTAATGTTTTTGAATTAATATTAGAAATATAAGTATATATGGGTGTAGTCAGAAGAAAACCCCCCAAACATAAATAGCTAAAAAAAAAAAAATGCTTATCGAACATTTCATGGCAACCTGTTCCCTACATCACTAATGGGCTTTGTTCAGCCTGCTCCAGACAACGCAGTTGGCCATACTTTGGCCACTACCCACTTCTGGCTCTCCAGGCCCCACCCACCCTGCAAATGGACTCACATCTCACATTTGTGTTCAGCTCCGGCGGAGGAGGCACTACCACACACAACGTGCCATGCCTTTGTTTCACCTGCTAACTCAAGACGGGCCACTCGGTTCTCATCTTCTCTGCCAGTGTCTTAGCAGAGTGTGAAGACTTACTGCAATGTCAGCTATCCAATTCGAACTGTAAGATGAGTAAGATATATGTGTGGGGGTGCACACATGTGTGCGTGTGCAAAACATTTTAGCTCCATTCAGCGAAAAATCTCACAAATGAATGACAGTTTCTCCTAAATGACAGTATCCCACTGGACAGCCAAGCCCAGCTAGCAGTAAGATAAACTGCAGCTCATGATGATTGTATACTATGCGGTATGCAGCACTTACTCTCAAGACAAATTGGTCTGATAAGATGTGCTTTCGAAGCCGTCACTTCATTTTAATGTTGAGTACAGTGGAGTCAAGAAAGCTAAATGATGTGTCCAGGTGCATACAGTGGGCAATAACTGGCTCCCAGAGAAAAGTCTGGAATCCAGACCAGAGCTCCGCAGTTCATCCACTGACTCCTATTCTCTGCTGATACCTCCCAGTGCAAGAAAGCTAAATGATGTGTCCAGATGCATACAGTGGGCAATAACTGGCTCCCAGAGAAAAGTCTGGAATCCAGACCAGAGCTCCACAGTTCATCCACTTACTCCTATTCTCTGCTGATACCTCTCAGTGCAAAATCCTATTTAGCACCCCCTATATATCTACTATAATTTATATCTTTTCATCAGAATTACCTTTTAGTGGTTCCTGAGTCTTAGCGGGAAGAAATATCTAAGTTAACTAATTCTGGCATCCCATACTGATTATTCTTAAACGTACGCACCGGGCCTGGACCTCCTAGCGGCAGTTTGCATTCACAGTCTGACTTTCTCACCATCACATCAAAGTCACCCTCGTCAAAACAAAACAAAGGTCTCCACTTAAATCACTTCTGTGCTTGTCACATGCCTCCCTGATGGTTGGGCAGCTGATCATTCAGGGAGATCAGATTCACCCGGTGACACAATGAAAGCATATTTGGTCTTGGCGTTTTTCATTTTCTAACTCACAACATTTAACTCCTGCTTCTCGCCAGTCTCTAATTCGTTCTTTACACTCTGTTCCCGATGCCATCATCCTGCAATAAACGTGTTTTAGCTCACTGCAAAAACTGGCCTGTGTTCCATGAGAATTTTCAGATACATAAACCAAACTGAGCCGACATGTGCCTCCTGTCCATTTCTGATTGCAATTGACTCCTAACATAGCAGCGCCCTTGCAGAAGATCTTGTCATCGTCATAAAATCTTTTACATAGCCACCACCACCCTGCATGTGTGTCTCCAGGCTCTCTGATTCCTCTTTCATCTCTCAGTTGGAAAAAAATAGTGCTATTTCAAGAAATGCAATCCACCAGTAGGGAGTAGGAAAAAATATGTTTGTAGAAATGCCTACATACCAAAGAGAGAAATCTTCAAATAATTTACATGGAAAATGCTATAATGACTTTAAAATCAGCTTACACATTTCCAATGTTAATTCAGTTTAATATTTTCAACTCTTAGGTGCATTTTTACTTCATTTTTTTCTTTTAATTTTCTTCTTACACATTTCAATATATTACATAATTTAACCGTGAATTGGTAATTCAGATCTAACTTTGCTATAATGATGAGTTTGATACAAAATTTTTAACACAAAATCTTAGGTGTGAAGGGTTTTTTTTTTAAGTTTTTCTATATTTTCTATATTTCACATGTGTTTCTAATTATACTTCTGAGAAATAAGTTGCAACACTTCTTGCTTATAGATACTATTTTAAAAAAATGACTCATGCTTGCTAGATTGCTTTGGAGCAATACAAATATTTAAATTTCAGTAAGTTGAAAACCTCATTATCTTCACTTGACTTTCTCCCAGAATGTCACATAAGCAGTATCATTAGGGCATGCATCTAATTTCTTGTGGTCAGATCGTTCAGGAGTGTGACGAGCACCCTCCATTTCCAGGGTCAGTTCAAACACTGGATTTTGAGGCAATTTATATATTTAGGTTTTAGAAAACAGAAAAAGGAAAAGTATTAATTGAATATAAGCTTAGGTTTTAGTCTGTAGAAACATGTTCACTTTTTGTGAGAAACAACCAAATGCACAGATATAGCCCATGGGGAGTGAAGTGCAGGAGTTTATTAAGTACTGCCCCACAAGCAGATAAACAAAGAGAACAGGTATTGCCTGCATCACTTGGACTAAAATATATTTTCCATAATTTATGTAATCAAGCATGCTATTCAGTTTTGTGATGCCTATTTTAACTCAGGCTGAAAACAGAATATAGAACACCATCAGGCAGTTCCTTTCTTCTGAGTTCTTTGAGCGTAACGACAGGCAAATTATTACTGTGGTTATCTAAACAATGAAGCCATCTGCATGTCTGATGTCAAAACATTGAAGATATTTATTGATGTATTTCACTTTATATTAAATACACTTTATTAGGGAAAGCATGAAAGATTTCTTCATTGGGAATTAGCTAAATTGACACACAGACACAATTGTTCCAGCTCTCTTGTGGGTTCACATTAGTTTATTCCTTTAATAACCTTACTTGCTTTCCCCAGTATTAGTAGCCCAGTGAATATCCTTGCAATGATGAAACATAGCTAATGCAATTCATAAGCCATGTTCTCTTTCCATCAACTCAATATCAGGCAACACCTCCACGAGGGCAAGTGGTAACTGTGGACAACGTAGAGTTTGAACTACCACCTTAGTACCACCCTCATAGCCTTGGGCACAAGGGCCACCTTTCACTGCTCTTACATCTTTGCCAGGTGTCTCCTTATAGAGTTTTGTAGAATAATCAAAATCATTCAAAGATTAAGAAAATGGAGTTTGGACATTTGTGGTTTTATCGGATATCAAAAGACCTTTCAGGGGCCAGGCTAGGAACCCGCCACTAGTCTAACCTCGTTTTGTGTCTCCGTGTTTCTTTTCCTAGATTCTCTCATGTACACACCCCTCTGGGCATATTGCTCAGTCTTTTGTTCCCAAACAAGCCATGGGTGTTTGTAAAGCTCCGCCCTGGTCCCTTCTGGCTCCTCAGTAGTGATGGTTGACTCTTCTTTAATACACATAATCATGGTTCACTTTTAAACAACTGCTCCTATGTGACAGGTGTTGTCCTCCATGGTTAGAGCACACACAGAGTAAGAAGTGACCCTGCCTTTGAGTACTTCACAAGACAAAGATGAAGAGGAATCTAAACAAGCAAGTGTCAAGAGTTCGACATCTTGAACGTCTACAATGTGTCAGAGTCATCGTGCCAGTACCTACATTATCAACCCTATACACACAATCAGCAAGGTTTTACTACGACTCCCCATTTTGCAAGGAAGGGCCCTGAAGTACAGAGAGGTTAGGGGACGTTTAGTAACGTCATGTGGAAAGGGAGCACATGACCTCAACTTCAAATCACTGTCCGCTGTTTCCACGTAAGGATGTTATTTAAAAGAAATGCAAAGGACTTATCATGAATCCCAAATGCATTTGGGTAAAGAAGCTTAGGGGAGGAACTAACCAATTATTCTTGGGGGTTTTAGGGCAGCTTCCAAGGGAAGATGATATTTAAATAGAAAGTTGAGGAAGAAATAGGCATGTACAAGGAAGAGGAGGGGGAAAGAGCATGTAAGGCAGAGGAAATGGTGTTTGTTCAGAGGAAGGGCTGAGCATAGGTGTTTCCAATGGGATAGCTCATAGATCCAACTTAATCCACATGGAAAAAACATTGAATGAGTGAGCCAGGAGGAGTTGGTGTCATCTCGTGAAGGGTCCTTCATGCCTACAAGTTTGTCCCTTTTCTCATGAGCGCTTCACCATTGTGGGGCTCTAACAGGGAAATCTCATTACATTTGCCTTTTAGTCTTAGTCACAAACTTGCCCCTTTACCACTCAGCATATGCCCTGGTGTCTCTGTAGTTATTCAGTATCTCTATTACCCGTGTGCTGTGTGGCTTATTTCATTTTACTTCTTTATCAGCCTCAGATATTTTGTTGTTTAACTGCTTGATTATTTCACAAGCAGCTTGAAAGCTAAACTGATACCTTACTTTTTACAAACATTAAATGCTTTATATTCTGCAAATGGCTGGCCGTTTTTGTGCTCCAGTGATAGATAATTCCTGTTTTGATATAGTCATAGAGGAGCTTGGTGTAGGAAATAGCTCTGACTGATTTTGAATGAGGTGAGTTCCGCTCATTCCAATAAATGGTTATTGATCACTCTTTGTATTATGAGAGTCAAAGTTCACCAGCAGTTGCTTGGCTTAAAAGAAGAGAGCACAAATTGGAAGTTTTTTCACTCCAAAATTTAAATAATATCCAAGATGGTTAATAATTCAGTGACTGTCTAGATGTTGCTTGCTTTCATGGAGTAGAAAGAACAGTGTCTTCAAAATTAGAGACTCTAAGCTCAGGCTCCAGCTATATTTGTCTGTTGCAGGTCCATGGTAGAATCACAACTGTGGGGAGTTTCAGATTCACCATGGTAGAAAGAGAATAAGAAAACTGACATATAACACTTCTGCCATAACAGTGAACATGTACGTTTTTGTTTGTGGCCTGCCTTTCTTGCAGTCAGATGAATTTCTGCTGCCTTCTGATTCCCCACTTGATGGCTACTATAAAACCAGATACCCAGGTCTACTGTTCAAAATGGCAAGAAGTTATTGAATTTTTAATATAGTAAATCACTGGCATTATTTAAAATGGAAAGTACAGTTTTTTTATTCAAATGTATTTCTTGTATTATAAGAATGTTGAAATTGTTTTGCCCAAATGTTAGTCCCCATAAAGTGATGCAAAAGGAATATTACAGTAATCATCTTCCTCTCCCTTGGAGCCTGCCCTGGTTAGGCAACTGACAATTGGACAATGCTCAGTAGATTAGGGTACAGCACAGTTTGACTTGTTAAATGGGCTCTTGATTCTTATTTATTTTACCTTTTAAATTATATGACCCTCTCAATCCTGACTCCTATTGAAAAGTGACTGACTTTTGGACAGTGTTTTTATTTGTTAAGCAGGGTTTAGAATAATGTGATCAGAGAGGTCAACCATAGTATGTTATATAAGTTAAAGAGAATTTGATTTATGAAGTCTTGACAAAGTTTTTCTTTCCCATCAGCATTTGTTTGCCCAAAACACTCCTATGAAAATTCAGACATCATCAGAGAATTATTATTCATAGGATTATATGCATGCTGTCCCTTCACCTGTTTTTGCACTTGGCAATAATCTTTCCATGCACAATTTACGGAGATAAATGCAAGGTATGCCGATTTGCTAAGAGAACAGAAGTACGAAAAATAGAACCATAAAGACTTGGATGCTCCTAGGAGGAGGGGTTGGCAAAGGACTGTGAGGAACATCCTAGGGGTGGTGACAATAGTGATGAGTGAAGTTGTGGCAGTGTGCACAGTGTTGAAACTCACAGATCTCTTGTGTACATCCTGGACCCACAACCCACCACTTAAATAACCTTTGCAAACTGCCTAAATGCTCTGTGTGGCATTGTATATATTATTCACAATAACCAGCGAAGTAAGTATAATTATTGTAACGAAGGCAAAATTTTTAATATTTAAATGTCTTGCTCACGTGGGAATAGCTAGTCAGGACACAGTGACAATTTATTTGCTCCGAACACTACATGATGTAGGTTGTCTGATTCAGAAGCTGAGATTCTCACTATCATTGCACTGAAACATTTTTAGTGAATACATATCGATGAATTCTGACTTTTTGGATAAAAGAGGCCAAAATTTGATTTGCATCTTTAACAGGTGAGCTAGGTTTATAGCATAATACACAAAAGACTAGGCAAACTGAAATGCGAGGAATAGACATTCATTTTATACGGTGAAACACAACACATCTTGCACGTGATTTCTTTTTCCCGCTGCTTCTGAACTTCCAGACGAATCTTTCACAGAACACGTCTGGCTCCGCACACACAGCAGCACACCCTCCCCGGTGAGGGCCATGTGACCCGACTGGTTACACACACTCTCTTGCTGGAGAGCTTTTGGGGCACACCTGTCCGAAACAGCTAAACTGCTTATAAAAATAGTAAAAATGAGATGAAATAAATCAGGCAGGGGCAATCCTCAATCTGCCCGCAGTTCTACGACAGAGAACAAGAAAAGGTTTTATGTTCCTTGGTAATCACAGCAGCTGTTTACTGCAATGTAGGCTTTTCATTTATCAAGGAGCTCATCCAGGTGAAGGGGAACATCTCCGAGAGGGACAGGCAGCGTGAATTCATTATTCACCAGGCTAGGCAAAGCAGCTGTGGGTCAGGGAGGCAACGAAGAGAACGCTAGAGGATGTCTTCGGTTCGCCTCTGCGAGGCTAGCAATAACACGTTCTGCGCGTTAATGTGTGCTACTTTAGCCTCTCCACGAGAGTGTTTCTGGACCCTGCTTCAGGGCAATTTGCAGCAGGTGCAAAACAACGTTTTCAGTGTGGTGGATCTGCGGCTCCTAAATGAAAACACGACCGTCTATGAATTTGTTCTTTCCTTTCTGAATTAATAATTTGGGAACACTGCTCACCTTCTGTTTATTTGTTCAAAAAATTTATTTTTAAAGTCTGACAATTGGCACCATCCAGAATGGAATCATTGACAATTTAAATGTGTTCTCTGCAAAAACACTTCCAAATTTTTGAATCCAGAAACATGTGGGAAAATGCCAGAGATATTTCATCTGACAATTAAGTACAATTTATAACTTTTACAGATAGATGCTTAGTTTATTATGTCCCGGGTGCCCAATTATATTCATTCATATCTGAAAAGACATTGACGAAGGAATACAAGATAGAATAATGATAGCTATTTTATAAAATGGATGTATCCCCATCCCAATGGGAACATCTTCCCACTAGTTTAGGAAATCTTTTAAATATGCTGACTTATATTCATTCAGCATTCTAAAATCCCTCTCTCTGTTTATTTGGCTGTGGTGTAAAGTACATTCGGATGAAAGTGTCTGAAATCTGGGCTTGAATTCTAGTGCTACTACTTATTAATTGCCAAGTGTCTTAAGCTCACTGGCTTTTAAATATCTTATCTGTGAAAGAAGGCAATGATAAAAACTGCCCTGTTTTAATACACAGGTTTCTCAGGAATATACAATTTCATTTGTAAAGCATGATGCACTATACTCATGTACGACGTCATAATTGTATTCCTTCCTGGAGTGTAGGAGCTAACTTTTATCAGTTTTATTGGGACAGTTTTATACAGTCTACAGTACAAGGGGTGACAGAAGCATCGAAAATAGGCATCTCCTATGTGAGACCATGCTTTCGTTTCTGCCGTAAGAAGAGAAAAATAATGCCTTATTTTAATATAAAATGTGTAACACTAAGCTAGGATGTAGTGTACATCTAAAAAGTAGGATGTGTATTGCATCTTTCTAAGTATTTGTTAAGACAAATACTTAGACAAAAATTCAGTAGAGACATTGCTAGGGTTTGCATGTTTATGTCCCTTCAAAATTCACATTGGCGCCTAAGACCCAACATGATGGTGTTAACAGGTGGGGCCTTTGGGAGCCAATTAAGCCACGAAGGCTCCATCCTCATGGATGAGATTAATGCCTTTACAAAAGAAGCTTCACACAACATCCGTCCCGTTCTACCTCCATGCCTTCTGCTATGTGAGGACGCAGCGCTTGCCCCTGCAGAGACAACAAGATGCCATCTTGGAAGCAGAGTCTAGGCCCTCTCCAGGCACCAAACCTGCTGTTATCTCAATCTTGGACTTCCCAGCCTCCAAAATTGAGAGAAATAAATTTCCATTATATATAAATTACCCAGTCTGTGGTATTTTACTATAGTAGCAGGAAGGGACCAAGATGGACATTATAGCAGCCTGTCTTCAAGATATCTGTGAGAATTTTTGTCTCCCAGCATGTAGGCCTCCTGGGGGTCCCCTCCCATGCCAGACAGGTTGGATCTGGTTCGACAAAGGTTATCGTGGGAGTGACGGACTGTGATTTCTGGATATGGACCATAAAATAATTCATAGCTTCCTCCTCGTTCTCTTGTGTCAGCCCCTCTGGAGCCCAGCCACCCTGTCATGAGGGACACTACAGGGAGGTCCCCATCACAGGGAAGTGAGGCCTCCCAGTAACAGCCAGAAAGGAGCGGATGCAGGAGACAAGTGGGCCATCGGCACGCAGGTCCTGTTGCCCTATGTCAAGAAGATGCGGCTCTGATTCATGACTTCAATGCAGCCTCATTCCAACCCTGAGCCACGGCCAGCAGGACAAGCCACCCCTGAGCTCAGAACTCACAGCAACTGTGTGGGAGCATCAGTGTTTACTGCTGCCTCCAGCTGCTAAGCTGTTATGCAATAATAGACAACCAATTCTGACATAAAAAGTGCTGACCATGCTATGCACATATTGACCTAAATGACACTATATTCAACAGCTGCAGAATACACACTCTTTTCGAGGACAAACAGGGATATTCACTAAAAGAGACAACAAGCTAGGCCATGAAACGACTTTCAAGAAAATTCAGGAGACTTACATTCTAAAGCGTTATGTTCTCTGACCACAACTAGGAATCAAGAACCATAGAATATTCAGAAAGAACTCAAGTATTTGGAAACCAAACAGAACACTGTTAAACACACAGTGGATTAAAGAGACTATCACAAGTAAAGTAAAAAAAAAAAAAAATTTTTAAACTGAATGACTATAAAATTAAAATACAGGAAAATTTGTGGAATTCAGTTAAAGCAGTGCTTATGTGGAAGTACATAGCTTTAAATGATTATATTCTAAAAAAAGACATAAAATCAATTATTTAAGATTCTGCCTCCGAAAGTTAATAAAAAAGATAAAATTAAACCAAAAACAAGGAGATGGAAGAAAAAATAAAAATATGTTTAGAAATAAAATTTTAAAAGGCAAATAAGTAGAGAAAATTCTCAAAGCCAAAAAACAATTTCTTTGGTGAAATCAAATGATAACTTGATCTTCAAATTTGAAAAATTAAAAATATTAGCTAGACTGATAAAATAAGCAATACACATTAAATTATTAGGAACAAAAGAGAGACTATATGTAAGATACTACAGATATTAAAAAGCATGTAAGAAATACTGTGAATAAATGTTCACCAAGGAGTATGACAGCTAAGATGAATGAACCCAATCTTAGAAAATTACAACATATGAAAACTGATATAAGATGAAATAGAATAACTGAGTAAATCTATATCTATGAGAGAAATTGGATGTTTTCTATTTAAAACCTTCTAAAATTAAAATAATAAGCCCTCATGGTGTCAATGGTAAATTCTGTCAAGCATTTAAGAACACAAAAACACCAATATTTTCCAAAATCTCACAGAAAATAGAGGCAGGGTAAAGATTTCCCAACTAGTTTTATGAAGCTAACATAACTTTGATAACAAACCCTGTCAGAAATGTAACAAAAAATAAAAATAAAAAAACAAAACCCCAGATTATAAAGCACTATCCATTATGAACATAAAAGCAAAATATAATCCTTTAAAATTAGCAAATCAAATGCTTCAATATAAAAAAAATGATTACAGGATTTGTCTTTGAAAAGGTAGAACCATATGTTTTGTTTTTACATATATCTCCCTTATTTTTTATAAGCGCAAAAGTAAAAAGCAAAACAGAGAGGATTTGAAGAATTTGTTGGGTTTTTTCCACTAACTCTGTGGTTATTTGGTTACAGTATAGAGCAGCAATCCCTGACTACAAAAGTAAATGAAAGTAAAAAGGCCCCAAACTGGAAAATCTTAAACTTTCATGGGAAGAAAAACAGATAACAAATATATTGGGTCTGTTAAAAAAAGAAAAAAATACTAAAACCATAGATAGAATCAGTAATTTCAATTAATATAGATTTTTGAGTTCCTAAGTCAACCAAATTTTCACTTCTACTTTTTACATGATTTTTTGGTTCATCATCTTAAAATAGCTTCCAGTGAGTCTATAAAATGTTATTCCTATCTAGTTTTCTTACTTTCTCAAGGGGAGGGAGAACTTGTAAGATGTTGAGGAACCCTATTCCTCAAGAAACCCTGGAGGGAGAGGTAAAGTAAAAATGAGCCTACAACAGTTTGCCACGCCCCCTCGAAAGTCAAAACATCAGCACTAGTAATGGCAGCCTCAACTAACAGTAGTGACAGCAGCGAGAGCGGTAGTGACGGCAGCCTCAATTAGCAACAGTAGCCAAAGCAGCCCACCTGCCCTCTTCTTCCCCAAGTGTGTGGATTTAGTGTAGCTTTTCTATTCAAGTCCTGCTGAGCAAGAATTCCACTCCCCACGACAGCTCTGTTATATCTCAGAGAAGAAGAACAAAACATGATCTAACACAAATTTAGTAATTATAATAAAAGTACAACTTGGTAAAGTCAGGAAAGAGCCTGCAGAGGCAAGATGGTCCACGTAACCGCAGCAGGAACATGATAGGGAACTTAGATTTTTCCTTCAGGAAACCATCCACAAAATGCTAAATCTCATAAGCAGCATGTTGAAGATTGAAGTGAAAGTGTTTACAAACCAGGAAACGATGGCCCAACCAGTCAAGAACACGGAGGTTGAGATGTCCCCTGCCCTGAGGCTTCACCGTCACAGACTCCACTGAGAGGCGGCAGCCGGCGGCAGGTGGCAGGGGTGTCCAGCAACCTTAGCCTCGCTGGAAGCGACCCATCTGTTCAGTGCAAGGAATCTGGCAGAGCCGCTGCCCCAGTAACCCGTGTGGAGAGAGAAACTCCTTGTCTAGCTAGGAATTTTAATGATGCTTCTGGAAATATGGAAAACTGAATGGACTCACATCTGGAAAAAATAAAAAGCTAAATTGAAGAGGCTCCAAGGAACTGTTCTTTTATATTTTGACAATTTTGATTATTTAATAAATGATTTTAAATTGCTGAATTCATGTTTGCTAATGGTGTAAAACCCCTTGGATACTCCAATTCTTTCTAATATAATTTTTATCCAATTCTTTCTTTGTAGCTTTAATAAGCTAGATAAGCCTAAGGGAAAGAAATGAAAGAAACAAACCATGCATGCATGCAACAACTTGTATGAATCGCAAGGGAATTGTGCTGAGAGAGAAAACCCAACCTGAAGTTTACATACTATATAATTCCAGAGTAACATTTCAGTATAATCCCACAATGTTAGTATAACATTATGGAAATGATAAAATTATAGACATGGAGAATGGATTTCTGGTTTCCTGGAGTTAAGGGGGTATGAAGAGGAGTGGCATGAAGATTTGTATAAAATAACAACATGAGTCATTCTTGCAGTGGCAGAAATGTCCTGTATCCTCAGTGTGTCCGGGTGAGCATCCTGGCTGTACTATTGTGCTCAAGCTTTGCAAGATGTTACCACTGGGTAAGGATTCTGGGGACTCCGTATTTTTTCTTACAACTGCATATGGATCTATAGTTATCTCAAGATAAAAACTTTAATTAAAAAAACCAAGGACTAATAAAGCTACTGTCCAATATTCAACAAAAAACAGGAGCAAACATGCACTACAAATGTGTTAATAAATGTATTTTTTTCCATACTTAATCTCACTTTTTTTCTCTAATAGTTATCCTATGGGGTAGGTGTTATTGCTATATTTAAGTTGCAGATTTTAAAAATTCCCATAAAAAGTTAGGTAATTTACCCAAATAATAAAACCTTAGAGTTGCAAAGTATTGCACAATCTCTGGTACATCTTTGTGAACAGACTTTATAAGAAAAACCCCCTGGAGGGTGTGACTAGCTCAAGGTCACAAAAACAGTCATAGAGCAGGGTTTCATTGTCTCTTTTATTAAGGAATGATGTTCTAAGGCTTAAACCTAAAGTTTGAAAGCAAAATAAAATTTCAATGTAAGCACACCTCTCAATTGCTTTAGAAATCACGTTTTCTCAGAATACCACCATTGCTACACTCCAATTCCTTCTGGCTGTACCTTAGCATGGGATTCAAACTCATTATCAACCTGACTGATCACCTCCAAATTTGTCAAGCTCTTAAAATATGTCCCTCAGGGTCCACCTTGAGTCAAGCATGATACACATTCTAGGCTTTTCTTAATGCACCAAGAGATTGCCTTCTTTTTCATTCATTCATTGAGTATTTACCAAACACCCAAAAGCCTAAAGCAATCTGAACTTCCTCACGTACCCAAGGAGTGAGATCACACTGTCGAGGATTATTGTTTGTGGTCAATTAATTCCTACATCTTTTTTCAAACTTGGGCAACAAATTTTCTAATCAAAAATCAAAACTTTGTGTGCATCCTTGCCAAAGTTCATCATATTTCTGATAACATGAGAGACTAAAATGAAAGCAAACGTTGGCAGCAATCAGACTTGGGGTTGAAGCTTTGCAAAACCCTCTGATTTCAGAGAAAGTAGAAACCACCCAGTGTCGGTCCCTTTTCCTCCTGACCACCTACATCCAAACCTACTATTATTCTCCTCTCTGCTGTGAAAAAGTCAGCTGTGGCTTTCTCTGCTATAGTTTCTGTACCTGAACGCTGGATTGCATTTTCTTTCTCTTTTTCTGTCTCTTTCTCACTCTCAAAATTTCCTTCCCCTGTGGGCTCATATTTTCACTCTTTCTCACTTTCTGCCACGTCTGCCCCGACCCTCTGTCCCCAGCACGGGTGTCCACTCGTTCTTCCTCCCACAGTCCCCACCTGACGTCCTGCCTGGCTCAACTGTACCCTTTCATCTGCTTCTGCATTCTCTTTCACTCTCTTCCTATATTCTCTGATAGTCCCTCATCTTTATTTTAATATTTTCTTCCTTTTTCTCATATTTTCTCTGCACTCTATTTTCTCTGTCTCTCTTTCTCCCTCCATCTCCCTACCCTCATCCTCTCCCTGCGTTGTTCATCCATTTTCTTCCTTACCTCTATTTTCAATGCATTTTGCAGCCAACAAGCAAAATTAAATCTCTCCAACCTTAAAAGTCAACATTATCCTCTGACGCCATGCCCCCCACACCCACTGCAGTAATCCTCTCCTGCCCTTCCCAGCCACGCACGTCGGGAGTGACACCCAGACTGGGTATCTGCATGATGTCGCCTTCAGCTCACCCCTCCATTCATTGCAATCGACTCTCCCACCTCCCCAGGGACAGCTCTCACCGAGGTGAGCTCCCACCTGCATTTCACCTAAGAGCGTCAGCGCTCACCCTCCGAGATCCCAGCATCGCGGCCTGCGGCCTGTGGAATCACCATCCTCCTGGCTTCCACGACACCACCCTCTTCCGCCCACTGTCTGGCCCCCTCAGCTTCACCCTTACATGCACTTAAAACTCGTTTTTCCTGAGGTCTTTCCTGAATTCCACGAGGGGGTCCTGCCTCCCGGCACATACCAACCCTCTCGCTGAGCTCAAACCTGGTTCCTGTTGAGAATAAAGATTTCCTGGTCTCGCCACCAGAGCTTCTGATTAAGCAGTACTAGGTCGGAGCCAGGAAGTGACGTTGCAGTGCAGAGGGTCACCCCTTGAGGAAGCACGGCTGGGCACAACGCTCCCCGCTTTATGGTGACAATCTGTTTGGCCACCTGCCTTTTCTATTACCTACAAATTCCATGAGGACATAGGTCGTGTGTGTCTTGCTCAGCACATTTTCTCCAGGAATCGCGGGAGTGCTGCCCAATCACAGATGTTTCTCAGTTCATTGAACAGACAAAAGGAAGACAGTGTGGTATTGGGGGCAGTATGGGCTTTTAGGGGGAAGCTTCTTCAGCGCTGCCGTGAGAAGGAAATGAGTAAGTGGCAAATAGTTTGCATTTGCTATCATTTTCCATCCACTTCTGTGTCTCCTTCACGTCAATGTTTTACAAAACAATTGCAAACCATAGAAATCTGTGATACATTTCAGATATTCAAGCCCTATGGCACTCTGATTTTATGTAGTTTGAATGCTGACTCATTATTTAGTTATTGTATCTGCCCTCTCAATGGTTAAGTAGGGATAAAACTTACTGCACGTGTTATTATGAGGAATGAATGAGATGTTGCCCAATGGGCGTAGTAAAGTGGCTCACACACAGGACATGCTCAGTAGAGGAAGCTGCCTCACATTACTGTAATCATTGTTGGCACAGCATCATTCATTAGTTTGGGGAGTATTTTTATTAAGGGTGACAATGCCACCCAATCTACTTCTTAAACTCCTTTATTAGAAGAATATTGCATGCATTACTGTTCGATATTTCTGAATTTCAGATAGACCATGTCTATAACATTAACCTACTCTCTCTGAAGAGGAATGACATTTGACATTGATTTAAAGTCGAACATGGATATTTTTAAAAGAGCTAAGTTTAACTTACATTTGTACATATCCGTTGCTTTGTTTAAATCTGGAACCTCATTATTAATAGAGCTCAAGCATCACACACTGCTTACTGTTTTGAGTGTAACCTCCACTTTCAATGGAGTTACAAAGTACCTGTTTGCCTTGAAAAATATTTTAGGCTTGTTTCCAAAGTTATCATGCAAGCTCTGTTGTCAAGCAGCCTGCATTCTAATTAGGGAAACTTAAAGCAACTAGGTAATATTGTTCATGAAGAAAAATATTAAGCATGAGTCATTATCTATTGTGCCTTAAAATAAATTACTGAGTGTCAGATTGTCTGCTCTTTCTCCTCTTTAACTAATACCGGGGTCTTGATTGGATGTGTTCGATTTTTTTTAAGGACAAAAATGAGAAGTCTTTGAGATATTAAAAAATGTTTAGAAATAACTCAAATTGCCCCATGGAAAACTTTACACACCTCTTCATGCATTGGATTACGTTTCTTTTATAACACAAACTAAGACCTTTAGAAATGTACATTAGAGCTTTCAGTCTGATACACAAATTCCCAGACTCCCAGAAAAAGGTCCTTGAACTCAATGGCTATCATTAGAAATTAGAGTAAAAAGAAAAGTGCATTAATTTCCCCATTTTTATCTCTGACAGTTTCTAATATAGTTTTAAACAAATTTTCTTTAAAAATTAAACCAAAAACATATGAAAGAGTGTGAAAAAGATTATAATTTATTGCTATATGTTGGCTAGTTAAAGAACATACACTCTTTAGATAGGAAGATGAAATAGAAATATTAATATTCGGAAAGGACATGCCAT
Source organism: Avahi laniger (assembly GCA_963575035.1). Classification (NCBI taxonomy): domain Eukaryota; kingdom Metazoa; phylum Chordata; class Mammalia; order Primates; family Indriidae; genus Avahi; species Avahi laniger. The sequence goes on along the minus strand of CAUYSK010035422.1, from coordinate 5,240 downwards.
GCATAGCACACCATTAATACTATGCTAACAGGTACTATTAACATATTTACTCAGAATAATTTGGAACAATCTTGAGAACAAATCATGAGAATGCAAATTAGAAAAAAGTAAAAAATAAGAATTTAGAATTTAACAAAGTTTACAGTCCATTTCTGAGTCAGTAAACATTTTGTTGTAATTGTAATGATTTCATTGTTGAATTTGAAAAGTGTCCAGTGAAAAAAATTAATAAGTAGAAAAAAATGCACTTCTGAATGTTTATTTTCATTTGACCTATTCTTTGTACTTTTGCTCCATATTGCAGAAACAGAACACAGGTTTCTTAAAAAGCATTTAATTATATCTTGTAGTGTGGGAAGATGACTATGTTAAAACTGGCACTAAGTACTGCAAACTTGGGCAACCGCTGTTCTCCATTAACAGCTAGCGTAGTTGTACTATGTACACACCATGCAGAGGAGTAAGAAAGCTATTCCAATGACGAACCCCTGGTGAGTGCTCTAAGATTCAGTACTTACTCTCCGGCATTGCTGGGTGCTTACAAAGACTGATAAAGGTGTAGACCTCTCTTGGTGCGCTGGTGTGTGCCGATGTATTCCGTATTTAATTTTTGACACTTTAACATGTAGACACAGCATGAGAGGCTTATTCTCAAAGTGAAGTTTTAAGCAATGGAGAAATGACTAATAGAATTTTAGCAAAATGTGACTGTGCACGGTAAGAACTGTATTGGTTTTAAAATATGTACTGTCCCCCATTCTCCAATTAAAGATGCCATCCAGGAAAAGGGATTTATGTAAACTCTGCTAGACATTGCACGCGTCAAAAATAAGCTAAGCCACTTTTATATAATAATATTCAGCATATTTCTCAGGGCAAGGGAATTTTTTTTTCATTGCTTATCATACTTGGAAGCTTATGAGTGACATATTCTGATTATTGTGGGAGAAAAACTCTTCCCTTAGGAGGCACTGTGTTAATTCTACCAAAGAGGACAATGTCAAAATCCGTGACAAATTTTTTGACATTTCTCAACAGTTCAAAGCCATTCTAGAAAAGGGGGGAACGTGCAAAAAGTTCATTAATTTGTCCCAATCGACTGAGCACGGCAAATCCGAGAGAGAACTTTCTTGGCCTCTTCCCGTCGTGCTTCCAGGATTCAACAGGGAAACGAGAGATGACGCTTCTGCCCACCTGGGGTCACCCTCCTCCTCCGCACCAACCTCACTGAATTTAGTGTTTTTTACCAGCTTATAACATAGAAGAGAGTTAAATCTCATATTTTCACTAATTCTTACTTATCTTTTGTAAAATAATAAACAGATAGTCTTTAAGTTTTAGTAAGTATATTGAATAAATGAATAGAAGGATTTTGGAAAATTATTTTAAAGACATGTAATTATCTTTCTTAACACTGCCAATAATTAGCATAACATCTTAAGCCATTATGAGAAGAATGACTTGGGTTTAATAGGTTGTATTAAATCATTTTTTAAATCTTGACATATAATTCACTAAGTACTTTGCATAGTGAATATTTTTCCTTAATGTGATATTTGAAAATGACAACTTTTTAAACTTCCCTATTTTCCTTAAAAATAAATTCTTTTTCCTTTCATTGTATGATATCATGGGATCTTTTCTTTTTTAATAGACAACTCTTTTAAATTTGTTTTGATCAAAGCAGTTTGCTGGTTGGATAATTATTATAAGTGGACTTTAAATAATTATATCCAGACTTTTCAAAACACCAGTTTTCTCAGTACATATTTTTTTATCCCTTTCTCTCTCTCCCTATCATTCCTCTCTATCTGTGGGGAATAGCTTGCAGAGAGGGTGGGGTTTGTTCACAGAAAATACCACTTGGAAATGCTGTGAACAGTTTTGTGACATGTTGGATATTGCATAGTTTGAGAAAGTTCTGTTTTGAATATTTTAACCACATAATTAACTCTAATGCCCTTGTGCCTAAAATCCCCAGTCATAAATTATGCAAGCTGTATTGACTGTTTCCAGGTTTATATTAACAAGTAAACACAAAATTTTAAATTTTACATTATGTAAATATTTAAAGTATAATTTACATATATTTACATAACATTTTGCTAATTAAACTAAAATCACATTTACATGAAAAAATAATTATTTATCCTACACAATTTAAATTAACCAGCTTTTAATTTCCATAACGTAAATATAAATGTAGAAGGATAATGAAAGTTAAGTTTTATATTTAAGAATTGATATTTAGAAAGCCAAATTATTTATTTAAAGCCAACAGATGCATACAATCTTTATGCACTCTACTTGAATCTGAACTGAGATATTAAATAGAAGTTACATAGATTGTATGGTAGCTCACGAATCAGAGGAATATAGTGAAATTTTTCATGTTATTAGAGTTTTTTATTTTATAGAAAAAGATAAAAATGAAAAAAATGGCAGAATATAATGTGAAAAAAAGACATTCTATAAAAAGGACATCTGCCCTAGAATGTTTATAGCAGCACAATTCACAATTGCAAAGAGATGGAAACAACCCAAGTGCCTATCAATACATGAGTGGATTAATAAAATGTGGTATATGTATACCATGGATTACTACTCAGCCATAAAAAATGGTGAACTAATACTTCTTGTATTAACCTGGATGGAAATGGAGACCATTCTTCTAAGTGAAGTAACACAAGAACAGAAAAACAAATGCCACATGTACTCACCATTAAACTGGAACTAATCGATCAAGACTTATGTGCACATATGGAAGTAACATTCATTGGAAATCAAGCAGGTGGGAGGGAGGAGTGATGGGTAAATTCACACGTAAACGGTATAGTGCACACTATCTGGGTGATGGGGACACTTGACTCAAATGGTACAAAAGCAATTTATGTATCCAAAAAGTTTGTACCCCCATAATATTCTGAAATAAAAAAATAAATAGATAAAAATTGCATTTAAGCCAATTATGATTGATGGGATAAAGTGAAGGTTTGTAAGAAAAGCAACAGAATCAATGAGAGCCCCCGTGCTGGGACAGCACAGAAGTAGCTGCGTGGACAGAGGAGCGCACCTTCCCGCTAAGAAGGGGTCTCCTGGCGAGTTAGAAATGCGGCGTTGCACACAGGTGTGGTGGCACGCTCTTTGGAGAAAAACCTGGGTTTGAGCCCAGGCTGCACTGATTGCCATGTTAACCTGGACCAAGTAACCATTTGTGAGTCAGGGGTGATATATCGGGGGTGGCTGTACTGAGAGAGGACACAGATCAACAGCCCACTACAGCAACCTGGGCCAGCACCGGCTGGGAGCTGGACGTGGAGGGTGACAGGTGGATGGACCTGCCCTGGGGAGGGAGGCCCTGGGGGAACCAAAGCTGACGTCTGGACCACCTATGACAAAGGCAACAGTGGAGGGTGGAGGAATCACAATTTCAGGATTAAATATCTGCACTTGGAGATCTGCAAGACACCCTTCTGAAAACGCCCATAAAGCACTGTTCCATCTGAGTGTAGCTCAGAGGAGAGGTATGTACCCGGGGACACGTATGTGGAGGAGTCACCATAATCCAGATGCATTTCAAAGCACAGGAAGGAATGCCATTGTTCCCAGAGAGAGTGCAGGGCGAAGCCTCTTTCTCCAGCAGGAGTAACGGGACACGTGAGATGCTGATCGGAAACCGCACACTGTGTCCTGGATGAGCAAGGCTGCTGTACAGAGAAAGTTCGTGTGGGGAAATAAATGTGAAGAACACTGGGAATGTGTTTAGAGGCATCTTGTACTGGGTGTTAAAAGACAGACTGAAGAGTGTATTGTATGGAAAAGGCGAGATATTACAGGTTTGGGACTGAGTTTGTGGGGATAATGGATAAAGTTTCACTATTATGATAATGTACAGGTGGGGTGGAAGGGGAGCGCGCATAGGAAGATCTTTAGAAAGTCATGGACATAGTTCGGATTTGAGTTCCCCAGAGCTTGGATTGATGGAATTTCAGAGGAAAGGCAATGGCGGGGCAGGAGTGGACAGGATGTGAAGACGCCCACAGAAGGGCGTGCAGGTGGACTCACACCAGTTCAGGCACAACTGACTCGGGCCTGTCTTTCATAGTCCCCAAGAGTTTCGTCCTAGGATATGAGAATTTGTGACTTCTCAATACCATTACATATTTGCTGGTATAACGTTTGCTGCCTCCTCCATTGCCTCATTGTATGTGGCTGATATGAAAAAGCAAAACAAACAAACATCAAAATAATGCAGCTAGTGCTTATGTTCTCCTTTTCAGTTTGAACATTCTGTGTGTTTGTTGTTTGTTTTATTTTCTGAAATGTGAAGATAAAGAAATGCCCCCATTGGTATCAAAGAAAAGTTGTGTCATTGAAAGTATTGAAAATAAATTAATTTGAGAGAGTCAAAGAAACCCAAAGAACAAAAATAATGTGGATATGTAAAAGTACATATGTTAAAAGGAGAAAACATTTGCATTCAATAATTGAGGTAGGCCCTTTTCAAATTAAAAGGCAAACTATGATGAGTTGCATCCATACTTTAATCTTTCCAAGCCATGCACTTCTTTTTCTCTAAAGAGGAAGTCCTATAATGTGAATTTGATTACAAGTCTTTGTTGGTGTGTTTGTATGTATCTTTGTTGGTGTGTTTTTGCACTGTAGAACATATTTAGAAATAAAAAAAAATGTTGAAAGCCAAGCCAGAGAAGGTAAGAGTAGAAACTTTAGACATATATTCTTGTTTCAAGAATTCAAATTTATGATTGCTATAAAGAAGGAATGATTAAAGAAGGAAAACAAAATATTTCTTAATCAAAAATCGAAGGCTACAAGAGACAGTAAATGATAATAAAACAATTGGATCGCTCCTCAAATATGTCCAGGGTCCTGGCTGTCCCAGAATAGACAAAAGCTGGTTGACTCAGAAATCTTTTTTTCTCTTCAAAATGGCATGATAAAGATGAAACCCTAAATAAAAGAAAGCAACTGGCCAGGCATGGTGGCTCACCCTGTAATCCTAGCACTCTGGGAGGCCGAGGCGGGTGGATCGTTCAAGGTCAGGAGTTCAAGACCAGCCTGAGCAAGAGCGAGACTCTGTCTCTACTAAAAATAGAAAGAAATTAATTGGACAACTAAAAATATATAGAAAAAATTAGCCAGGCATGGTGGCGCATGCCTGTAGTCCCAGCTACTCGGGAGGCTGAGGCAGGAGGATAGCTTGAGCCCAGAAATTTGAG
>CAUYSK010035421.1:0-18770 GCA_963575035.1 Avahi laniger | reverse complement strand
CCAAACGGCATGGTATTGGCACAAAAATGGGAGACATAAACCATTGGAATAGAACAGATGTAAAAGAATCCACATAGAGCCAATTGATCTTTGACAAAGCAGAAAACCACATACACTGGGGAAAAGAAGCTCTCTTTAATAAATAGTGCTGAGTGAATTAGGTCGCCACATGAAGAAGAATGAAACAAAATCCATATCTCTCACCACTAAGAAAAACTAGTTCGAGATGGATAAAAGACTTAAATATAAGGCATGAAACCATAAGAATGTTAGAATAAAAAGTTTCAAAAAAATCATGTAGATATTGACACATGCAAAGAATTTATGAAGAAGACCCCAATGGCATTCACAACAACAACAAAAATAAGTGGAACTTGATTAAATTAAAACCTTTCTGCACAGGTAAGATCAACAGAGCAGATAGAGAAACTACAAATGGGAGAAAATATTAGCAACCTATACATCCAATAAGGGGATAATAACAAGAATCTACAAAGAACTCAAGAAATTCAGCAAGAAAAAAAAACAAACAACCCCATTAAAAAGTAAACAATAGAACAGAAGCTTTTCAAAACAAGATAAACAAATGGCTAATAAACATATGAAAAAATGCTCAACACCACTAATCATCAGGGAAATGCAAATTAAAACCACATGAGATATCACCTTACCCCAGATAAGGCTTTTATTTAAAGGTCCAAAAACAATGGATGCTGATGTGGATGCACAGAGTAAGGAACACTTATACGCTGTTGGTGGAACTGCAAATTAGTATAACCTCTGTGGGAAACAGTATGGAGATTCCTCAAAGAACTAAAAGTAGACTTGCCATTTGATCTAGGAATCCCATTACTGGATATTTACCCAAAGGAAAAGAAGTCATTATATCAAAAAGACACCTGCACTCAAATGTTTATTGCAGCACAATTTACAATTGCAAAGATTCCAAGTGCCCATCAATTCACACGTGGGTTCACAAAATGGGGTTTGTGTACTCTATGGAATGCTACTCAGACATGAAGAAGGATGAATTAGGGCCTTTTGCAACAATTTGGCGGGAACTGGAGACCATTATCCTAAGTAAAATACCTAACGAATGGAAAATCAAGCATCACATATACTCACTATTAAATTGCAACTAACCAATTAGCACACATATGCACAGAGGGAAGTAAAACTCAGTGAGAATCAAGCAGGGAGGAGAGGGGCAAAAACATACCTACAGGTACTATCTGGGTGATGGACACATTTATAACCTTAACTCAAACATACAAAAGTCATCTATGTAACCGAAAACATCTGTACCTCTGTAATATTTTGAAATTAAAAAAAAGAGAAAAAGCTGACTCTTGGTAGATATGAATTTCTATTGTCTTTCAGATTATACACAGTGACACGCACATAATACATACAATAATTTATATTAGATGTAAATTTTGTGTTATCTTAGGTCATAATCAAGATTAGATGACAAAAGGAAAAAGAAAAATTACCATAAATTTGAACCATTGTGATGTTGTGGAAATCAGAGTGACAAGACAAAGAATTGCATGATACATCACATTAACACAAAGTTCACAATCTCAATGCTTTAAAAATATTGCAAAGAACCTTATATTTAATTCAAGCTCAATTTACTGCTTTCTCAATTGTAGGACAATGAATTTTATAATTCCACAATAAGCCAGCACCTTTGCCAAGCTTTGAAAATACTTCTGGCATTTTTTGGAAAAATTAATAATGAACAATGTGAGAAAAATTTAATGAATTTGATATATTTTATGTACTCAAAGAATACCCATAGCTGCCAGCAAAAGTTACTTCAGATTTTTAGAAGATCAATCAGTTTTACAGGAAGAGGTAGCGAGAGTGAACAAGCCTAAAGTGCTATAGAGTTTAACATGTTTTCCTTTATCTTTGATTCTTTTATTCCTAAGGGGAACATTTTTCAAACAAAGCAGGATGTACTTTCTCATTCCAGGAATGAAAAAAGTATTCATATTAAAGAGATTAAAGTGTCACTTTCCTCCTTTTTACTGCTTGGTGGTGGAGAAAATAACACTTTGGAATTTTCTCCTTTTCCCTGCTTATTTTTGTTATTCTACCGATTTGTTAGTACATAAAGAGTAGCTGAAAGTAAATTGGTAAAATGTAACCTAGAAGACATATGAAAAGAAACAAAGGTAATAATTGGCACCATTAGAAATTTTTAATGCACTCAGAAAACCATAAAAGGAAATCAGAGTTAGAAAGAAATTAGTTGTCCTGTTCCTTTTTTTCGCTTACACTAATGTGTCCAAGATCCCAGACAGAAACATGAAGGAAGGTTAAATATTAAATGAAATGATACTCTTTTGTAAGTCCATTTATTTTTCAGCCTTTTTACTGAATGTTTCACGAACGTATGGCGCCATACAAAAATGGAATTAGTAGTTCGGTTTCCATTTATCATCCATCTATCCAACCATCTAGCCATTCAATATTGGTTCAGTAAATTACAAACTTCATTTTCACTTTCAATTTAAAGTTAGACTGAAATCTGAGAGGTGGGTTTTAGAAATTAGGTAATTATTTAAAAGAATGCATGCTAAGAGATCAAAATTTCAATGACATTTCCACAATGAAACATTGGGTGGATTCCTGTATCCTTAGTAAGATTTGGGTAACACCTCAAAGTATGTTAAAGTGTTTTAAAGTGTATAAGCTTAACAATAAACTCTAGAATTTTAACTGATGCTTGCTAAAGTTTATGAGCACAGTCAAATTTTTAATTGGATATCTAGTTTAGTTTGCAGAAAAGAAAATGTCATTGATAAGGGCAATTTTAAGAATAAGTTTATGGATGATCGAGATCTGAAAATATATTTTCTCTTTCTCTTTGTTCATTATCCAAATCCCTTCTCTTGATTTAATGATCACTCTATCTTTAATATTAGGTGGTGTTGCATTTGTTTTTCTTCTCGTAATCTCCTATACTTTATGATCCCTAGAGCAACTACTGCTATACTATCTGAGAAATGACATTTTGTTGCTGTACATTTGGCAAATATTTGACAAACTACAATGGAAAAAATGAATTGTTTTGTTTACATTTTTGCCGCTTGTTTGTTTGTTTTATAAGTAACACAGGTTTTTGGAACTGTAATTTCTGGAACCGAAAGGCTAATTTGATTCCCACGCTAATTTCGTAGATGATCAAAGTTAGCCTCTCCCCATAGATTTGATTCTATGTGTCACTGAGAATTTGACTAGAAAAATTAAGGCTAACCAACACTTTTTAAAAAAATCTATTATACTCTTGGTTTTCTGTGGAAAACACAAGCCTCTTCAAAGAAAAGGCAGAAGTTTAAAGTTTTCTCATGTTTCCACCCTTAATTTTGCTTTGTGGTTGTGTTTATGGTTAATTTGCACATTCATTTATTTTGTTCACTTGATTGTTTATTTTTTCTTGTAGAGTTTAGTTTGGTTTTCTACTGAAATTCTTACAAATGAGGCACAACTAAAAAATTCTCCTATACAATGTTTTTGTTAAAATTGAATTCAATTCAATGGAACAAGTTAGTAAACAGGTTAACGAAAAAACCAACCAAATGGTGGGTAAGGAAACCAATTCCCAGGTTCACCCAAATACATAACTTGTGTGTGTGGCTTTTCTAACTAAAGAAAAATCTTATAGTAGAATACCTATATGTTCCCTTCTAGGTCACAAACCTCTGATTCTATGAAAATAGACACAAATATGAGTCATTGCTCTTGAAAAACAACCTTTCACAAAATAAGATTTAGCTGCCCCTCCAAAAGACTAATCTAGGTTTTTTTTTTTAAAAATTATCAAAGTAAAGAAAAATAAATTCAAAAATGGTTAATATTAGTAAAATTTTGGAATAAGGGAAGACAGTTTAAAACTATAGAATTTATACATCTGACTCTATATTTATAGCTAACTTATAAAAATTTCTAAAGCATGAAAATAAATTTTTTATTATGTTTACAATTCACAATTGAAGGAAAGGACCCACGGAAGCATGTGAATGATACTATTTCTGTTCACCAAACTAAGGCATAAAAGCCAGAAAACCCAATAAAAAAATGTGAATAGGTTTGCTGTAGAAACATTGAAAATTGGGAAGAATTAAAAAATAAAATTTGGTTTGAAATAAGAGCACTAAGAATATGGATAAATGTGATTATTTTTAATGTTGCACAAATCTGTATTTGAAAATCACTTGACCAATTTTCTTATGAATTAAAAAAAAGACAAAGGGAAGAAAATTATGTAGATAGTGAGAAGGAGTTTGAAATTTACAATATTACTTTTGGTCATAGTTATATATCATGCTTTCCACATGGGAAAGTTCTTATTAATTTCCTAAAGGAAAAAAATGCCATGATTTAAAAATACTAATAATTAAGTAATTATATAAATATTCACCTGTTTCAAAATCCTAGTAAATTCTATAAGACAATGAATAATCTTTCTATAAATATAAAATGGAGATAATATACAGATTTAGGCATAAATAATGAATAATGGTATTATTATAAATTATGTTGAAAAAATGAATAAAAATATTTTAATTTAAATATTTGATGCCATAATAAAAGTATGCACCACTCAACTAACTTTTTGAGATCTCTCCTCTTGGCTCTTTAATTTTGTTTTATTAAAGCTTAAATGTTTGCTTTAACAAAGGAGGATTAGTTACTTAAGTGATATATAGAAATAGCCACATATCTAAAATATATTTGCAAGGCAAATATGCACAACATTTAACATCAAATTTAAGTTTACCTTAACTTTAAAATTTTGGTTCATTTGGAATTGATGTTTAATATGTAGGTTTGGAACAATACTGTTGAGATTTTTCCACATAACCATATGATAATTTTACAGCATGGATTTAACATCAAAAAAGAAACAGTATTGACTACAGTGTTGACAACTGCCTAAGAAAGAAGAAATGAGCACAGTTTTGATAGAATCTGAAAAAGAGTTTTTTCATTAAAAATTTTATATTTCTTTTTAAGAAATTAATCATGGCTTCACATTCTGTTTTGCTTTTTCTTTTAAAAAGAGTTATTTAACCTTTTAATTAAATTTTATTATTTATCATCAGTAGTATCACAGTTACTGTTTCTACATTTATAAATTACCCACAAGCTTCAGAACATAAAACGATAATTTTGTTATGCTCATGGTCTCTTTGGGTTTTCTTGATGTCTGGGTCTTCAGCTGAGAAGACCTGAAGGCTGGGGATGGCTCAACAGAGAGAGATTGGAATCACCTGAAGGCTCAACCGTTCATATTATCTGCCATCTAGGAAGGGGCGAATGTAAAACTGCGATTGCCAACCAGAATACCTACATGTTACTTCTCTGCATGGCTTGGCTTTCTCACAACATGGTGGCTTCAGACTTCTTACATGGTGGTTCAGGGAATAAAGTACACACACTCACACTCACACACACTCACACTTACACATACACACAGAAAGAAACTTATTTTTTTATGAGACCGCTTCAGAAGGCTCCATTATTTCTATCATAATCTATTAGACACATCTCTCCAGAATCAAAGGGAAAGGTCACAGACCCTCACGTTTTGATAGGAGGAGTATCTGACAATTTGGGGCCCATGTTTTAAAATCTCTAGAGTGTGTCCTCTGGACATAAATTATTTTCACTCCTCCCACATGCATAATACCTACACTGTTTCCCCCAGGTTACTTAAGTTTTATCCCACTATGGAGTCAACTTGAAGTCCAGATCTTGTCATCTAAATCATGTCCCACTGTGGATAACGCTCCAAAGATGCAATTCCCCTAGTGTAATCCTTCTGAATTATGAAGATTTAAGAATTGAAAGGCAAGTTACTTATCATCTCTCTCTCTCTCTCTCTCTCTCTCTCTCTCTCTCTCTCTCTCTCTCTCACACACACACACACACACACACACACACACACACACACCCTATGAAATGATACAATGATGGGACAGGTACAGGATAACGTCATAGATACTTTCATTCAAAAAGGGAGGATAAAAAACCATGACAGGTACACAATAGTACAATAATTAGTGATCCAAAGCAGTTCTAACATCTAGTTAAGTACACATTGCCAGTTTCTTGATTAGAATGTAATCCCATTTCATGGGATTGTTCTTCATGGCTCTTGGTCCCACATTCTGGAGTCTTGGTTCTGCCCTTTGATTTATCCTTTCTTTTCTACAGAAATTGGCCACCTTTTGCAATTAAGTATCCTTTTCCACTGGTTTCTTCCAAATAGAAGTTGGGGAATTCAAGAGCATCTCTTTTTTATTTTTTATATTTTCTACTCTCTTCAGTTCAAACTGATACAATTAATTTAAAATCTTTATAGTTTTTCTATGTATCAATTTGTAACTTATGTATCCATTCCATTAGACAATTATCTCTGAGGACAAGCCATTCTGTATTTTGGACTCTCTATAGGATGCTCTTGTTTAGCAGAGAAAGTGGGTACAGTATAGTGTTAGCATACTTAGAGGTCCTTTACCCATTTAATGGCTTTATGAAATTTATTTGAGTTTATTATGGTTTACAATCCTTCCCATGGTTTGACCTTTATACCAAGACGTTTTTCTGACGCTGCCATGGATTTGATTTTTGCCTTGAGTCCCTTCTTTCTTTGAGAATTTTGTCTTAGAAAGATGGGAAGTGGGAAATCTATTTTCTAACACAGTCCTACATGCTTTGTTTCCTCTAAATTTTGTTTGCAAATTGAACAAGTTCTTTATATACATATCTTATCTTACACAGCTTAAAGAATTATTTGGCACTTTCCGCATTCTAAATGCACCTCCTTAACCAATTCTGCTGGTGCATTAGGTATATTTTATCTTTTCCACAACATTGGGGAGGCTTGAAAAACTTTCTGCTCCTTCTTAATAGAAATTACTTCGTATTTCAGTTTCCATAAATAATTTTCTCCCTATCTTTGCAGACTTCACCAATAGTTGCATCAATTTTTTTTACCACTTTCACTAGCAGATTGCTCAAGACTCTTTAAGCTTCAGTCTGGCACCCAGCCCAAAGCCAGTAACAAATTTTTAAGTTTTTATTGTAGAAGAACACTTTGTTCAATGGTAACTAGAATTTCTGTTCTAGTTACCACTGCTTTATAACAAACTTCCCCAAAACTTAGTGGCTTAGTATAAGAATTGTATTCTTATATAATAAAGTTATAAAATAAAATTTTCCCTGGGTCAGGAATTCAGATCAAGCATAGCAGGGACGTATCTCCATTACACAATTTCAGTGCCTTCATTTAGGAAGAAACACACCCTGGAGATGACTCACCTTTCTGGCACCTGGGTTCAATGCAGGACATAGAGCCTACTCTAGGATTTTCAAGCAGAAGTGATAGACTATAAGGGAATCAGATGCTACGCAGTTGGAAAAGTGAAAGTAAGGTGGGTTCTAATACACTTTGGGTTTCTGTACCACACTTTGCTAGCTATAGTTCAGAGGTCAAAAAATGCTGCTTCTGCTGCCCTTGCTTTTCCCCATCCACATCAATAACAGCTTTACACCCAGCGTGAAATCCAGAACACGGGGTATTTGGGTAACTTGCTAGTCAGCTGCTACCACTACGTATGTCGGTCTTCTTTCCACCTCTCCAATCTTCCAACTGCAAGGGCATCTGGTAAATGAAGTTTTTCAATTGTCTACTCTCTTAACCAAGTAGTAGTTTGAATTAACCAAAGCAAACCTGGGATAGATATTGGGGCTCTTATCCTCTTACCCTGAAATTGCAACTCTTTCTTGGAATGTTGAGTTACTCATAAGCCCTTTATGTCATCTTTTTGTAAGAGCGATCTGCAGTATTCTCAGGACTTCTGAAGATTTTCCAAATTTCAATTATTGACAGCATCTGTTCTTTCTGCCTTCTTTCTTTTATAATTTTAATGCCTTACTATTCATTGTATTTTTGTATTTATCATTGTAGTTTTGTATCATAAATTAAAATATATGTGTGTGTATGTGTGTAGCGTGTGTTTGAAATGGGAGAGTTAGCTTTGTTCTTTTTAAAATTTGTTGTGTGTACTGCAAGTTTCTACCACTTAAATAGTTTGCTGTTTTTCTAACTGGACAAAATAGTACAAACATACTTTCAAAAATGTAAATATTTTAAAGAAATATAAAGTGAAAATTCATTCCCAATTCAACCACGGTTTTAATCAGCTAATTATAGACTTGATCCTTCTATTATTTGCTATAACAAAATAACATTTCGGTCATGTATATTCCTTGTGTGGTAACCTGATGCTTGAAAATATAATAGAAGTTAACACATTAAGATCCATTTACAATTTCTTCCACACAAACACACCCAGAAAACACATACAGACATTACCCTCTGCCCCTTTATCTGTGGTTTCGCTTTCTGTGATTTCAGTTGTCCACGGTAAACTACAGTCTGAAAATATTAAATGAAAAATTCCAAAAGTAAACAATCCGTAAGTTTTACGTTGTGCAATATTTTGAGTAATATGATGAAGTCTCACACTGTACCACTCTATCCCACCTGGGACATGAATCATCTCTTTGTCCAGCATATAGATGCTGTCTAAGCTACCAGGCCATTAGTCACTTCATAGCCTTCTAGTTTATCGCATAAACTGTCACAGTGTCATGGTATCACAGTGCTTGTGTTCAAGTAATACTTATTTTACTTAATAATGGCCTAAAGCACGAGAGTACTGTGCGTAATTTATAAATTCAATTTTATCATAGGTACATATGTACAGGCAAAAACACAGTATATATAGAGTTCGATACTATCTGTAGTGTCAGGCATCCACTGGGGGTCTTGAAATGAATCCTCCCTGGATAAAAGGGGACTAATATATTTTGTTGTTAAAATGATATTTTGTAAAATGACAATTTTAAAAATATGCATAAAATATTTTTTGAATACCAAAAATAGAGTGATTATTGGAGCACTTTTATTATTATTCTAAATCTTTCTGTATATACTCACAGGGAATTCATTCAAATAACTTCAATTTTCTAAACTGATTTTAGGTCTATAGAAGTGGTAAGTTTCATATGGGGATAAATCACAACTATCTTGACAACATTTAGGCAGACCTTATTAATCCTATATTCTTTTATTTTCTTGTCATTTTATTACTCTAGATATTTTAGTACTTGTCCCTATTCCTTTATAGATATATGTGGCTCTGCAATACTTTAAAGCAAGATATCAAACTATCGATTTTATAGGCATTACTAACTCAAGATTTCACAACTGCAGGGGAGAACAAAGATGTCCAGGATACGCTTATGTGAGTCATCTTCCTTTTATACCAGTAAAATAAATATCATGAATATTTACATATTAATGAATGTGAAGACTCTTAGAAGAATTTTTAATTTTCTTAGTAATAAATTTCATAATGTACTTTTAAACAAAAATCTATGAAATATTTTAGGAAATGCTGTAACATCTGATTGTGTTTGAGAAAAATATGTTTTTTTAATCATATCTACACCCAATCACTTATAAAATGCTCTGATGAAAATCTGTTTCAAATATTATCTAACGGAACACTTTGATATTTTAGACTTTTTGGTTTGGTTTGTTTTTGCACTTTTTTTTGTTAATTGAGGAGAACAGGGTTTAGCTCATTCTTGACCACCCGGGTTATAAAATCACATCATAGATAGCTCTGTAAATTCTTAAAAATAAAAAAGATAACCATCTGTTCTGAATGGTTTAACCTCAAGAAAAATTACTGACTCTCTCAAGTTTCTTCTAGTTTCATTTTTTTGTGTGTGTTAGGAAATTTTAGAAAAATATTGCATGCTGACAGTTAAGATCATTTGCAAATTTATCTTTAATGCAATATTTCCTTATTGTTGGGAACAAGTAAAATGACAGAGACATAAGGATAGCTATACTATTTTTCTCCTATTTTCTCTATCTAGAAGAAAATCATTTTGCACATATTCTTTTTTATATTCATATTTCAAAGGGACACCCTTAAGGATGAGAGCAATGGAAATAAATTCACTTCATGATTCTGTTCCTGTTCCATTTCTATTGTATTACATAACTGTGTTCTTTACGCACGGGGGGAGAAAAGAAATGTCAGTGAGAGAATCACACTCTTCGTGAGGTAGAACGAGCTAGAAAATTAAATCCTGTAATCTAAGTTTCCATTTTGTTTTGATTACCAAATTCAATGCCCAATTTTAGTCATTCCAAATACTTGACAACATCTATTCTCACTGACTCCTTTTAAATTTATAAAAGTCTTATTCTTTATTGTGTTTTACTTTATAAGTACTTTCAGTGGTACTTCCACATTCATGATGGAATAGTGTTATTATTAATATATAAACGTAATGATAATCAAAATGTTTAATTTTGTACTTATAATCTCTATCTAAATGAAGACAAGAAATATATTTATTAGAAGGAATTATTTCTGTATTGAATTTATACTTTTTAGCAAAAGTCTATGAAATATTATAGGAAATGCTGATTGGATTTGAGAAAAATGTGGTTTTTTATCATATCTATACTTAATCACTTGTAAACTGCTCTGTTGAAAATTTGTTTCAAATATTATCTAACAAAACATTTTGATATTCTAAAATGCTCTATATTGTTAGAGCATGGCAAGTAAAATCCTTTGGGTTGTAGTAAATCAAAATATCTTCCATGGAAAAAGAAATTGAAGAAAATACCCTAAGGACAATATTTAACACATTAACCACCATGTGGGTTGTATTTAACTCACACTAATTTTGAGTCCAGGGCCTCTTGAAGCATATGTAACCCATGTCTCTTCACCTTGGGAGCCATGAGAATTATTTTTCAAGTTACATATAACTCACACACAAAAAACAATTGAAAATAACAAATTTTTCATGAAATTAGAAAGGAGCATTTTGTTTTTGAAGTTTTCATTCTATTTTTGTAATAAAACACTATGATCCCAAGGAAAAAAAATTTTTTTTCTAATGTGTCAGTCAGTGCGTTAAGTACAAGGTCAAATGATCTAACCATTACTAGCTAAGGGATGGAAGCCACACATCAACATTCCATGAATGGGAAAAGTTAAAGAAAGGAAATTATAGTGTTCTGGAGTCAAAGGGAAATAGTAGCAAAAAACAATTCAGTCTGTGTGTAGTAGGAAGGACCTCTGTCATATTCCCATGGAAGAAACTGTAGCTTACTTGTATAAAGACAGTTATCATCATTCCAACTGCAAAATGGTTTTTACCTTGCCACCTAACACTCTTTCACTCAAGGTAGTTATTACCCTATTCCTATATACATCTCTGAAATATAAATGTTCCTATGAATGTAGTAAGTCTGAATAAATTTTTCAAGATATTGTTCTCTGAGACAAGAGCCTATGTTAATTTAGGCATTTAAGAGCTTCAGAAAATTCGTTAGCAGGTTGGGGAGAGGTTGGGATTAGAGGGAAGTGAAAGGAGAAAATGAGACGTGTAAGAAAAGGTAGGTGATACATTGAGAAGAGCCATAAACTCGAAGTCATGGAAACTGTTAATGTGGTGAACTAAGTTAATCAAATAAGCCTTGCATTTGTGAGATAGAACTAACTTCATCATCATTTATTATTTTTCTTCACTTCTTAATAATTATGTTGATAAATGAGATTGACTCTGATCTTCTTTCATCTTCTTTTATAGTGGTCCAGTCTGACCACCAAATTTATTTTAGTCTGCTATTACGACTTCGGGAGTATTCTATCTCATGAAAAAGTTTGCATTTGTTCCTTTAAGTTTTGTTAAAACTCATGTATACAATTTTCAGGATCTGAGAGAATCCTTGGATTAAAGATTACATGTGACAAACTTTTAGCAAATCTCAAAATCCTAATATTGGTGAGAGCTAAACTGGTAAGCAAAATCATATTTCAAAATATGAAATGTGACAAAACTTTTCAATTTCATCACTTTCCTGAGACTTTTTCTCTATGAAAACTGTTACAGGGCCACCAATTTTATTATTTCTAACCAGGGGGCAGAAAAATTTGCAAATATAAAGGAAGATGACATAATCTTAAAAATTTTAATAATTTTAATGATTAAATGAAATCATGTAAGTTGATTATTCTTGTGTTTCCTACTGTGCAATTATTAGTGTGACTTATAAATAATTTTACTGTATATATAAGTATTAAATCTAGATATTTCTCCACTTCACTTGAAATCTGACCTTGTTTAGCAGCTTAGCTCTCACCAATATTATGATATTGAAGTTTACTAAGAGTTTTCCACATGTAATCTTTAAAGCAATAAAATGCAACAAATATGTTAAGTACAATTTTCTGTTTTGCATTTTTAAAAAATCTATTACCTTTATTGAACTTGAAATGCTTTTAGCTTCCACAAGGTATTAATTTTAGTCATACTTATTAAATAGCCTTTTCCTTTCTAAAATAAAACACTTAATTTCATAGAGAAGAAAAGAAATGAAAGATCTTTACTTCATTCACGTTAGAAATTACAATAATAAGGACTAGCAAAGAATATCAAAGTAGAGAGTGTTAAGATTTCTTGTATTTTGTAGATTAGAAATTTCTTAGTGATAACAAACATTTTGCAATTATCCAAGGAAATATAAATTTTGTCTATATAACACCAACAGTCTGGATGACTAAAGGGAACTTCGGGAAGCATCATGGTTTTCTTTTTAAATTTGTATCTTTTTATATAAACAAAGTAAATCACTATAAAATTCTGCAAAGTAATTTCCATGTTAAAGTATTGAGAAATATTGTAATATTCAAATGTTTGGAAGCATTTGCTCTTTGCATGCCAGGACATGCCTAATTTTTTGGCATTGTATAGCTTTAATAGTAATATGAATATGTGGAGTGTACAATCCGCCTTATCTTCTGAATAGCATTTTAGAGTTTACAAGTATTTTAAATCGTTTATTTTATTTGATCCTTGACAAGGTATTTGGAGTAACTATATCAAGTGTCACTGAGGGCATTTAACAAAGGAGGAGAGTGAGGTTGCCAAAAGTGAAATCACATATTAAGTGGTGGAGTTGAAACTAGTATCCACATGTCTCCTCATATTTAATGATTTCCATAACACAAGAAAGTAATAGTAATAAACTGTAATGACATGCAGAGCCAAAAAGGAAGATATAATGGTTACATACATTATTACATAAGAATAGACATAAATAAAGTTTATGTTCTGTTTTTTTTTTTTGTTAGTACAAATTTATGGGGCACATGTGAAATTGCGTTACAAGTATAAAATACACAGTTATCAAGTAAGAGTACTTAAGATATTCACCTCTGAACTACACTACATTTTTTTATACTCACTCTACGTTGCTATCAAACATTGAATTAATTCCTTCTGTCTAACTTTAGGTTTGCACCCTTTAACTTCCTTCTCTTGGTCCTCATCCCTGCCCCCCACTCACCCTTCCCAGCCTGTTCTCTGTCTTTCCTCTGTCCACCAGATCAGACTTTTTAGCTCCCACTTTTAAGTGAGATTATTTGTTATTTTCTTATTGAGGTTTTTGAGTTCCTGTATAGTCTGGATATTAGTCACCTGTGGGATCAATAGTTTGCAAATATTTTCTCCCATTCAACAGGTTGTCTTTTCACTCCGTTGATTGTTTCTTTTACTGTGCAGAATTTTTTAGTTTAAGTCCCATTCATCTAATTGCGCTTGTGTTACCTGTGCTTTTGAGATCTTAGTCATAAATTCTTTGCCTACCTAGACCAATTTCTAGGAGAGTTTTTCTTGGTTTTCTTCTAGTATTTTTACAGTTTGGGGTCTTACATTTCAGTTTTTAATAAAATGGGTTTTTAATAAAATGGGTTAAAGACTCAAAATGTATTCTATGTTTTTAAATATCATATCACATTCATGTCAATAACAACTTTCTAAGGGAAAAAAACTTACCACCAATTTTCAGATGTCCACTCTAAAATGTTCATTATCTTGCCCAAGGTCATAAAGCCAGTCATTCGAATGTGTGATATAAAATTTTCAACTCCAAAACAATCAAAATGAAGACTCCTTAAAATCTAATAGAAGATCGTGTTAAAAACTACAAATGTTAAATACTAAAATATGTCAATTAATCTGAGATTTGAAACCCACTAATTTAAAATACATGTTTGAAGTTATAAAGTTGTATTTTTATAGCTTCAGTAATTGTCCATTTTTGACAGCCTAAGAAATAGAGGGAAAGGGTAAGAACAATATTCCAGAATTTTAAAAAATGCACATCAATAGCAGCTGGTTCTCAGTCTTGTCTTAGCCAGTTGGTGTTTAAATAAGTTCCATTTTCTTTACTGGAAGTTACTGCTAAACTTTTTCTGACCTGCCAACAACTCACATCTATTATTTTGTCCTATAAAATTAGTAAACAGAACAAAAGAAAGGAGAAAGTTAATATATCCTGTGATACGGGATATTGTTGCTTTGAACATTTTAAGACAGAATTTATGTGAAACCAGTTTAATTTGAAGGAACTCCCTGTGGGTTCTGTTTGTTGTTTTGAATTGCTTTAATAGTAAACTTGCATTATTTATGTTTATTAATATTTAGAATGCACTCTGCAAGGATGATTTTCATCTGAGTTATAATTAGTTTCAGCTGATGAATGCAATAAAATGATTATAAACAACTTTGTGAGATCATTATCAGCGTCATGGGAGAAAATGTTAAAACACTGTTCTAATGTTTTACCTTCAAAGACACACTGAAATGAGCTTCAATCCATTTAAACCCTTACATATATCATATTAAATTTAGGTTTTTCCTTGTGAAGTTACTTAACTTCACAAACAGATTCACCCTTCCAAAATCCAAGTCATATTTCTTCTGTCTAAAATCTTTATGCGTTGTTTTTGTTATTCATTTCTGAATTTAAAAATATGTTCTTTGTGAAATGTTTAAGGAAATTCAGAGTCATATAAAGAACAATATTATCCATAAACTTATCATTCAGAGATAAAAATGTTTGTCTTTAGCATATTTTTAATTAGTTTGTGTGATAAGTGTGTTTGTGTGGTATACATATTTTACATAATTGAATTATTATTTTATGTGTTTGTGTGATAAGTGTGTTTGTATGGTACACATATTTTACATAATTGAATTATTATTTTATGTGCAATATCCTATGAGTTATTTTCACTTGACACCAAGTAAGAATATTTGTTTATTTCTTTTAATAGTTTTTTAAAACTTTTTTTACTAAGTAAATATTTCAGATATACTGTGGTAAAATTAGCCTTTCACTGTGGTAACTTTAAGAATATTTTTTAATTTGTCAATGTGATGAATAATAATATAATATGGTGGTAATAATAATAATAGTAATAGACTTGATCTTTGAACATTTCCTCTGCTTAGATAATTGATTTTTGAATCAAGATTTATTATATAATGTTTAGGGCTTTTTATACATATTGCAAAATTACAGTCCAGAAAAATTTTAGCTATTTGCATGACTACAAGTATTTGAAAGTGCCTGCTATAAGAAAAATAAATATTATTGGTAACAATATTTGCATATTTGATAAATGTGAAAGTTGTTCATTTTATATTTAGTCTATTTTCATTAGTTATTTGTAAGGGGAGAATTTTCTTATTTCAAATAGCCATTTATAATTTTTCCAAATATGTGCATCACTTATTATAAGTGTTTTCCATTTTCTAAGAATGAAGCTTCCAGAATTTTACTTAATGTATTTTTGTTACTCATATGTACAAAAATAAATAAATGAGACTGCTTTTTGATGTTTTGGTGTTATTAGTAGCATTAGCACCAATAAATATATAATTTTTAAATTCTGTTTTCTTTGAGTTTTATTACTTTGATATTTAATCGAAAGCTTAGTCTACATTTTTATTCTATTAATATTTTTAAAATATGTATACTTTTTGAGTATACCTTTTGTGGCAGTCCTTGAGTTTTGTTAAGCTGTATTCTCATATTATTTTTTTGCTAAACACTCACTAATTTAAATCATGCAATATGGTTTATTTGGGATAATCTGTTCAAGCAATGTGGTCATTTTTTATTGATACATTTTTATAGCTAACTAATAATAATGATCAAAGAAAATGGTATACACAATTACTTTCATGGAGTAATAATTTTATACAAAATTATTATTTTTCTTGAAACATTTTGTGGACTCTGTGTGCCATTAATTACAAGCTTTATTTTATTTATATTATATAATTGCCTTTTTCACAACCGTATTTTTTTTCTTGATACACTGATTGTAATACATTCTCCTCTATTTTCTCATTATCAGTCAAATCTCTTTATACTTACATCATGGTAAAGTCCTTGGTCTTTTCTTTCTTTCTGTAATTCTACCTGAATTGACCTCATCCAGCACTATAGTTTGAAATAAAATTAGTATGCATATGACCCCCGCATTTATATCATCATTGAGCTTCTCAAACTTACTTGACATCTCCATTTTGGTTATCTATTATGACGATCCCATTTACATGTCCAGAAGAGAATTTTTCTTCATTGAATCTAAATGTCATCCTTGATTCCTATTGTCCTTTTTTGCCACTCACATTCTACTCATCAACGTTATACTGTCAGTTCTTCTACCAGAATATTTCCCAAATCTGTCTGTATATATCCTTGTCTAATGTTCCTTCTTTAGCTTTTACAGTTGACCTTGAACTATGTCACCATTACTTTTATTCAGCTTCTCTGCAAAATCCCTCTATGATATACCAGCTTCCCCTTGTTTATATTTTAGATCCATGTTTTTACACATCATCCCCACCAAACACCCTCCAATGGCTTCCCATTACTTTTGGGATTCATCCAAACTTGTCCTCATGACCCACCCTATGTGAGTCGGGTATATACTTATCTATCTTTCCTCATCTTCTAGCACTGTTATTAGCTCCGCTTTCATTTCAGGTGTTTTTACTTTGTAATCTCCCCACTGGGAGTGTTCTTTCCCTAATCCTCCCATAATTGTCTCTGTTTCATCACTTAGGTCTCAGCAAAAATGTTCTTTCCATGAGAGGTGAGATTACTTTTCCTAATGTTATATCCCATCATTCTGCTCCTCACTAATCTGTCTTATTTTGCTTATAGATATCATCAATAATAGAAAAAAAATTTCATTAAAAAAATTTTTTTGTGTGTCCCTTATTAGAATATCATTTCAATAAAAGTAAAAGCTTGTCAAAATTGTACATTAGTATATTCCCACTGTAAAAAAAAGAAAATATTGGAATCTCTTTAGATATGTGATGAAAAACACTACTATATAATCATTGTGAATTATAGGTTTTATCAATATATGATGACATTCTTTATGTTATTTAAAGCTATTTTGTTTAACTTTAAATATTAATAATCTATTTCTGCATTTTACTGTTACCAATTATAATTTTGCTTAGTCTTTAATCACCAGCCTTTTTTATTTTTGCAATTTTCAACATCATTTTGTTTTAGGTATTTATTTCAATCAGCATGTAATTAGATTTTGTTTCATAAGACAATTGGCGAGACTTTCTGTTTTAGAAAATAAGTTTAACTATGTTTATTATAATTGACTTTCATCATATTTTCCCATGCTTTTATTTTTAATAACTTCCTGTTGATTCTTTTGTTGTTTTTCTTTGATTATCTTAGCAATTCAGATATATTAGTTTTCTTTAATTGTTACACCTGCTTATTGGGTTTTAATATTTTACATGTAGTTCTATGACTATAAAAATCTGCATGTAGAGTTATATTCTGAGTCACCTATAAGAAGGATGAGGGCTTCAGATGTTTTTTTTACTCTGCTGCCTTACCGCTTGTTTGTGAAATCTATAATTTTCCAGGGATAGTATTGTTATTATTTTTCAAATTTTATTATTTGTTTCAGTAATTATTCTTTACTCTTTAACTCTTTTTCCTATCTAGCTATTTATCTATCTCTACATATACTATTTTAGAGCTTTAGTATAATTTTTAACTCCTCTTCAATTCTTTTATTTATTTTGTTCATGAGTATGTAATTCTGATATACACCTGAAATAATTAGACATTGATTGTGAAAGCACCAGAGCTTTTTGTGCACATTTAACATAAAATATAAAACTAAAACTCTAAGCACATGATGTGATAAGGAGATTTTAATCAATAGTTTATGTAAGCTAAAATTATTGTTTTCAGGAGAGGAATTAACATGCTATTTTACTTCTAAAATTGTTATAGCATTGTCTTTTATAATTATGGCTATGATCTGTTGCAAATTAATTTTTACATGATATAAGGTAATGGTTTAAGGTTTGTTTTTTCTATATGATTACCCTGTTACTCCAGTTCCAATTGTTGAAAAACTATCCTTTTTCCATAGAAGTATTTTGGCATCTTTATCAAAAATCAATTATCAGTATGTATGTATATATATTTTTGAACTTTTTATTTGGTTATATAAAGAATACCCATGGAGTACTATTCAGCTTTAAGAAACAATGGTGACATAGCACCTCTTATATACTCCCGGAAAGGGCTGGAACACATTCTACTAAGCGAGGTATCCCAAGAATGGAAAAACAAGCACCACATGTACTCACCATCAAATTGGTATTAACGGATCAACACATAAGTGCATATATAAGAATAACATCTATTGGTTGTTGGGCAAGGGGGAGGGGGGAGGAGGGAGGAGGGGACGGGTATATGCATACACAAAGAGTGTGATGCACACCACGCAATAGGATGGACA